>JAUMHI010000051.1:5893726-5909916 GCA_032359435.1 Enteromius unitaeniatus
CTTCCCCTTTAAATCTTCACGAGCTCCGCTGACCCCACCCCTCTTTTCCGAGGCACTCTCAGAGGATCTTTTTTTAGTCATATTCATAGTGAAACTTGCTAATTAACACATAAATGATTGAATCATAAATGATTTGCGCGAACATAAACGCATTTCGCTTGATCAAGGGCATGTTTCCCTTCAGAACCAAACGTAACGTTAATCCTCCACGTCTTCAGTCACTCAGATATCGGGGGTTAATGACTACTGCTATGTTCATTAATACATTCAACAACAAAACACCTCAATCGCTAAGGAGTCTTGCTTGTCTTTGCATCTCAGTCTGACAAGGGTGAGAAACACGAGGGCAAGGGAAGCATGACATGAACGGGAACTTTGACAAAACTTCAAAATGACATACATGACAACATAATATGAAGCACACACCCAAACAAAACCCAGACTCCATGTTACATCTTTTTTAAAACTTTTTGGTAAGAAAAACTGGTTGCTTTCCAACATTGTAAACTGTGTGGTCACAAACATTCTTTTTAAATTGGCTAACAAAACCGATAGGTTACCGATGTTCTTTCAAAATTGATAATCACAACTGTTTGGTTAAAGACATTCTTTAAAAAATGGTAATCAAAACTCTTTTGTTAAAGACATTCTTCCAAAACTGGTAATCAAAACTGTTTGGTTACCAACTTTCTTTTAAAACTGGAAATTAAAATGATTTGCTTACCAACATTCTTTCAATAACTCCTAATTAAATCTGTTTGATTACGACTTTCTTTTAAAACTGGTAATCAAAACTGTTTGGTTACCTATATTCTTTTAAAACTGACAAACATTATTGTTCGGTTAATGACATTCCTTCAAAACAGTTCATCAAATTTGGTTTGCTAAAGAATGGCATTAAGATGTAAAACAGGAGGATGAATAAATGACAACAGAATGTTTAGCTGCTGGTGAACTTTCCCTTTAAGAGTTTGATTAGATCTAATACAAAGAGTACTATCCAAAAACATCTTAGAGGTCTTTTTTAATGGTTCTTGATGCACTTCAGCAGCTTTTTCTTATCAAGAACCATTTTTCATTTTGTATAGTGTACATTGGGCCCTTTTGAGATTAAAAAGTTATTGACGCCTAACTCTCTTAAGTGTGCGAAAATTGTACCTTTAGGGTTACACAGCTTGTCATTGAGGCAGCACCTTCAAGGATACACCTTTATATTTTATCTATCCCATATGGTTCTTTAAGGTACTAATATGTACCCCTTAGGAATAGATACCGTACAAAGGTGTCTCTTTGAGGGTATTACCTACGTGACAAGATAAAGGGCTTTGAAATTCAATCCAGTATGAAAAAACAGTGATACCTGAAAGTGCTTTTTCATATGTAGAAATACCAATTACACTATTGGTTCTAGTGTTTTAAAATGAATAAAGATCTAAAACAGAAACCCTTTTTAGAGTGTTTACTTTCTATTTCCCGCTCAAGTCATTAGCGAACCGTAATGGAATAAGTGGAGTGCTGGATTGATGTCCGTTTGGTTAACCTCATGTTCCCTTGGACCTGAAAAAGGA
The DNA here is from genome assembly GCA_032359435.1 of Enteromius unitaeniatus. Classification (NCBI taxonomy): domain Eukaryota; kingdom Metazoa; phylum Chordata; class Actinopteri; order Cypriniformes; family Cyprinidae; genus Enteromius; species Enteromius unitaeniatus. The sequence goes on from JAUMHI010000051.1 coordinate 5,895,295, forward strand.
AATGGGCGGGAACCCACATTAACTCTGTTACTGGTGTTTAATTATATTCTCCAGGCCGTGTCGTATTAAAAGCTTTGCTTGCCTGCTGGACTATGGCTGCCCTGCGGCTCGGATAGTGCCCTTTAATGTAGATTATTAATTGCCCTGACACTGTCACAAAGCGTTTGTAGAAAACAAACACCCGAACTCGGTCTTTATTAGAATCACAGTCCTCTCAAAGCAATATGTTGGTTTTTATTGTTTTGTTTGTAATGATGTAAGGCTGTTGCAGTGTTTCACCCAGGGGAAGATCTTTGGCTTTGCTGGTGAAAAAACTCAGCTATCATAATGTGTCTGTAGACTAACACTGCATTCTTTTGAGTTATCTGCGCGCACAGTTCACCAGCGTGCACACACTCGCACAAGCAACAGAAATGTGCTGCTATGTGCCAGCGCACACTAATACACACCCTTTGGTTATCTTAGCACACAGCTCTCTCTATGGCTGGGAACCTTGTAACTGTTCATGTGTGATTATTACATTGGTTTCCATGGTGACCGAGCAGAATGCGAGTAACAATGCGATTGAATGCCAGCCGAAGACCTTTGAGGAAACGAGCGCAGATCCCTCGTAGCAGTCCAACAGACACAGTTTAAGCCACAATCATACATCTATTCTTTAGCCTTTTACAAGAAGAAAAAACGGCTTGAACAAGTAGTAATTGGTTTCGCCTAATCTAGTTTCTTTTGACATGGCCTGTATTTAATTATTGAGTTTGTACAAGTAAAAGCTTCTTTTATGTTGGAGAGTTTTAGTGCAATTCAATTGAATAATAAAAAAAAATGGTAGTCGGAACATATTCAGAATTGTCCAAATGCTTTTTTGTACAACTTATTAAAAATTGCTTATTAAAAACACCTTACAGTAAAATTCAATTTATGAACACATTAAGCATGATGAACTAACAATAAACAATAGATTACTTTCACAGCTTTTATTAATCAAAATGTTAAGTTGTATAAATTAACATGAACAATGTTAAAATGAACATCAAATAATGATATGCTGTAAAATGCCGTAATACATTATGTAAATGATAATGTTCAGTTAGCAAGTCGTTATTGCAAAGTAAAGTAAGTGTGATCAGGACAAAATAAATACCTGAAATTCTGATGCGGAATTTAGCAAAAATGGCTGTGCACAGAGAATACTGTAACAGTTGGTGGCTGTTTGTTGACGTTTCAGCGCTGTGTTGAAGCATATAGTCATTTAGCTTTCAGCGGACATGGAGACTCAGAGCCAGAATTTCTCTATAAGTGAACATTTAATAACCAACCAGTAAACTGAACAAAGTTACGACATGAACCACATACACTTTCGGACATTAAGCAACTGTCAAGACTGACCAAGATACAGGACATGGGGCATGGATGAACTACAGAGACAATCAAGGACATAACGCAGGACACCTGGAACACACAGCTGGCAAAGAATCAACACTGATGGCAAGGGCAGAGTTACAGATAGGAAAAGACACAAGGGAGCCGGTATGTAAACAAACAAAGAGCACATGGACAAGGTAGGTGGGTGGGTTGGCAGGGCACCCAGGAAATGCTATGGGCCAAGTCTCTGGAGGCTTCCCGGACCTGATATAGTTCATAATGACCCATAGAGGATCAGGTTCCTCCACGGCCATGGCAGAGACACCCACCAGGGTGGATCAGATGGTGGAGAAGCCCACCTGTGCAGACCAGACAACGGAGACGCCCACCAGGGCGGAGCAGACGGCGGAGACGCCCACCTGAATGGACCAGACAACGAGATGCCCACCAGGGCGGAGCAGACGGCGGAGACGACCAGACTTCTTTGTGACTGGTTCAAGGCAAGACAGTAGTCCAACGATCTTCGTGACATGTCTCTCATGTTACAGAGCACGAACAAGATCATTTATAAAGGTGTATAAATGACGAAGTACACTCATTTACATTTATTTGTGAATTGGAATATAAGACTGTTCATGACACTGTAAGTAAGTTTGTGAATATTTGAAATAAAAAAGGAAAAACTAAATAAAAGCAATCTGTTTTACAGTGTTATTGTGCTCGCGGTATGTCATGTGACAAGCAAGACGCTTGCATCTCCACTTTCCAATCAACCCATACAGCAGCTTGTGTTGCAGTTGCATATTAGCTTTTGTGAAAATATTTAAGTAGTAACTGACATTATCCCGATTCAAAATCCCAAATATCAACCAGGTTTGATTTGATTGGGGAGCCCCCGGTTTGAGTATTTAGGAAGACACAAGATTCGATCTGTGAATGTCTTACATTACCAGACAAAATACGCAGAACCAGAACCAACCAAGGTCCTCAACAAGATTTATTCTCTGATTCATAGGACGGGGGAAATCGGCTTAAGACTCCTAGTGTGAGCCTGGCTTAAGATGCACAACATTATCATCCTAGCAACAAGATAAACACTATATTACATCAATATTTAAGTCATTTGATGTAATTTTCAATACAATAGTAAATGCAAGATGGCAACAGTTGTCTTTGTATGAAACAACTGAGCATGACTCTGATATAATGCATGAAAATAGACTCTCATGTTAGTTTTTAATTGCATTTTTGCATAAGTACAAATTTGCATCTAATTTTTAACTCACATTTGATCTGCTTTATGGCACATTGTTTTGGTTTAGGGGTGGGACCTTTATGTTTACATTTTATTTCCTAAAACGTATATGTTACCATATGAATCATCTTCATGAAATTACATTGGAAATTAAAGTAGGGAACACAAACATGACCTTTTTTAAATATTCAACAATTTTTATAACCATTCGACCAGACTGTGAGATCACACACAAATTGAATTAGGATCAATTTTACAGTTTTGATCGGGAGCAGTTAAAAATCATAATGATAGCACACAAATAATTTGCGACAAGCCTGAAATCAGGCCAATAGACTGACCATGGCATCAGCCCTTTCTCTCATGACTCTCTCTATGCAACTTCCCTTGTGTAAAATCAATGCATGCTCAAATATACCACCTGCAGATTTAAGTAGAAACCCCCCTGGCTGCCCCCTACCCGCACAGAAGAGCAGCGCCTGCTGCGCACAACAACAACAGGCCAGAGGAAGCTGGGGCTACAACAATATGGCTGTCAATCACACAGTGTGGGCCTGTGTACGGAGAAGGTTCAGCTCAGTCAATCGACTGTGGGCCCCAGCAGACACCAGCACCACTGGAGCATCTAATGTGGATTATTGTGCTTTGTCGGCCAGTGAGGGCTCAAAGCAGGGAGCAGCAGACAAGACTTCTCTTGCCTCAGTGTGCTTGAACTCTAAAGTGTCTCTTGACCCCAGACGGTGGGCGAGACAGAGCTATAAAAAAAGTCCAGGTCATGGCTGTAACCCCTGTGGTGATGAAGCGGTCAGGACTGCTGGACTCATCGTATTGAACATGTTTGTCTGGTTCTTTTGTTTTCTAATCTATGCCAGAAACCTGATCAGTGACTCTCGCGTTCACAGCTCAGAAGCTGTGTTTGTACAACATGCAGCGGCTTCAACAAACATTGATTGCTTCTTTTATTGCTTTATCATTAACAGATCAGGAACATATTCACAGGTTTTTTTTCATTCTTTCTACAACGTTATTATGACATCCTTAATTAAAATCTGAAAATTGCATAATTGCCCAACATTCACCCGCCTTTGTTTTAACAACCTCAATTGAGTGAGATCAATTATCTTGAGAATCACACCTCATATGTTAACAAGGCGCATCTGTATTCTTGAATCCACTACCCCCTGTGTTCAGTTGTTTGATTGCACAATAAATATCTCTGACTTTGCGAGGTGTCACAGTGAAAGTTGTCACAAAGACCAAGGAGCTTCCTGGGAAACGTCAAGAGGAAGTTTAAGAGTTAAAAAATAAATAAATAAATAAATAAATAAACTAGCAAAGCTTTTAACCTTCTGCAAAGGAACACAGCACCCCCACATTATTATATAATAATATAGGCTACATATACAAACAAAAGTTTGGGGTCAGTAAGATTTATTTATTTATTTATTGTATTCTTTTTTCTGAAGTTACAAAAAAAAAAATTATTTCAGATAAATTGTGTTCTTTTTAAATTGTCCAGAAAATATATCACGGTTTTCACAAAACCTTAAGCGAATTACTTGTCAAAATATAGCATTTTAACCGGGTCATACGATGTAATTTCAAATAGTCCTTTCTCTTTGGAGTGTTACAAGCTGTTAGAGCTGTGTATAGATAAGATCCCTCAAGTTGCAAAGATTAAAGTTTCAAAACCAAAGAGATATTATTTATAAAAGTTATGGCTTGTCCACATCCTCCTAAAATGGCTCATTTAAGCACGCCCCCACTTAAGTCATATATATATATATATATATATATTTTTTTTTTTTTTTTTTTTTTAAACATGGCCCAAATGTTTATCCAAAGAAAGAACGAGGAACTATTATGCTAGCTGTAGTGTTTCTCTTGTTTGCTGGACGCACCATGTGTCCTTGTGAATGTGAAACTACTGTGTTTGTGCTTAGAAAAGAGGACATAACTATAACCTGGACAGTAGCCTATGCATAGAGACTATAAAGTGGAGCAATTCTAACTCTGCAAGATCAGCCTGGTGCTTCTGACTCACAACCTTTAAGTAAGTTATGTTGTCTTATTAAAAGAACCTGCAACTTACTATTCAAACATGAGTTTTGAGCAATGAAGGGTAGTGCTTGTTGTTTGTCGTTACTCTGATTACTTATGCAGACATGGTGTTGTGTTTAGCAGATGCGATGCAACGCGATGCATAAAAAGACAGTACTAAGTCATGATAATCAGTAATTATGTCCACACTTGATGCAACAAATGCTTAGTTTATAAAGTGTTTTACTGTTTTGGTGTCATAGCGCTGGGACGCGGCATCACATTGTGGTAACATTGTTTTTATCAACATCTTTAAATTGTAATAATATTTCACAATAGCATTGTATTTTTAATACAATTAAAGTATGCTTATTGAGCATAAGAGACTTCTTTTAAATATATACATTTTGTAACATATTTAAAATAACCCAACTGCCTTTTGACTGAGACTAAAATTAACTCTTCATATATCAAAATAATGATTTCCAGTTTTTAGTACAACGACAGTATGTTATTTAATTTTAACACCACACTACTAATTTTCCTAAAGCGGCTTAATTAAGTTTAAAAATATATAGTTTCCTTTATATTGTAGACAGGGGTTGTTTGCTTCAAAACATTTTGAGAATCCTAACATCAGAGGAACAGACAAACTGTTATATAATTGTAAATTAAATCATTTTAGTTTTTATTTGGCTGAGTATTTCTGCAGCACACCAAAAATAGAAAGAGTGCATGTGGTATCACAGTGTAGTCTAAGTATGAACTTCCAAAAAAAAGGGGGAGAAAAAAACTATCCAGAAAGTGCTACAATCAGGCCATCCTACCAGCCCAAGCAACCAGACAAAAAGGGCATTTGTCTAAGAGGTGACCGTGAGCCGGCTACAACACTGACAGAGCTGGAGACATTGTATGCTGAAATGGAAGAACCTGTCTAGGCATCAACAATTCCTTCACAGATTTGGCCTCTTTGGGAGAATGGCTAGAAGGAAAGCACTTCTGAGGAAGGCCAACATTAAGTCATGCCTGGGGATTGCTAGAAGCCATGTGACAAAACCTGAAACCCTTTGAAAGAAAATGTTGTGGTCTACTGAGTTGTGGCCTGAAAAGAAAGTGCTACGTTTGGCACAAACTAAACACACCAACACCTTGGAAAAAAGAAACTCTTGTTGCCTGCTAGAGCAGTGTGGATGGAGCCAAACACGGGCAAATCCTTCAGGAGAACCTGTTTTAGTCAGCACACAATCCACATTTAGGGTGAGAATACATTTTTACCAGGACAATGACCTAAATCATGCAGCACAAAATGACAAAACGACTTGAAAGTAAAGTAAAGTTGGCACTCACAAACGCCCCAGCCAGAGCCCAGACTAGAAATTTGTGGTATGACCTGAAAATTTCAATCCAATGACACTCTCCAAGTTATTTGGCAGAAGAATTTACATAAAAGAATGGGCAAAAAGCCTTTAGTTACAAAGAAATTTGCATTCTTGGACACGGCATATGAAGTATGTGTTGCGAAGATAGAAAAAAAATGAGGTGCAACAAGAACAAAAACATGCAAATAAAAGTAGGTAAACATGCTCTGAAAGCACCGTAAATAAATCTGGGACAATGAATGTGTCCGTATGGGAAGGTTGGCACTTGGATTTGATCATTTGGTGTGTCAGGTCGACTGATAGGACCATTAATTAAGGTGAATTAGTGTGTCGGTTGTGTGTATTGTCCAAGCGTGCCATCTGTGTGTATGCGAATGTGTGCGTGTGAGTCTGCATCCATCTGTTTAGGAAGCGTGGGAGCTCACAGTAACGAGTTGTGTCTCGGCTCATCGGCCCACGCATAGCTTGGGTCACTGTGGCGCCCAGCACATGTAAAATCACCTCCATCGCCATCTCCTCTCACTTCCTGCCTCTGCTTGTCTTCCAGCCACCAGCATGGACTGTAAATAAGAGCCTGTATTCAAATACAGATCAGATATATATCTTTCCTTTACAGTGTAATTAAAGTAATTAATGCAAAACTCCTTTTTATGTTAGTGTTACCAATGATTTTTCATAAAATGAATAATATAATTGTCTATTTTTGTGAGTAAGAATGTGTAATAATGGGAGACCATGCGACTTGCTGAATATTAAATAAAATAGCTTTTATTATTAGGCTTCAAATTCCATGATATAAACAAATGTTTGGGGTTTTTTTTCTTGCACATTTAAATGAATTTAATGTGATTAGAGGATGAGTAATGATTTCCAGTTAAAACTATTAAATATCAAATTATTTTTTTTTATTTAGAAATAATTATCATCTATCATAGATCTGTGTCATCTATGGTCCCTTTAGACGTTTTCAGAGGATCTTTGGTTTATAACTACTGGCCTAAACCGGAAAACCCCTTCCAATATTAATTTAATTGCAAACTGAGCTCTTCCTGCATTAACTGTCCTGGGGGAAAAAAAGGTTTCTCACCTTTTTCATGTTTTTGCTTGGTTATGACAATTAGATAAAGTGCAATGATTTCATAATCCCAAGAGCAACAGTGCTAATTAAAAATATTACAGAGTGTCACAAAAATATTTGCAAAAAAACATCCCACCTAAAACCAAGTTAAAAAAAGTTAATAATATTTTTTGTTAGTAATATTTTGCATTAAATTGATCTTAACATTATCTTAAATGTTATTCATTTCATTTTACTTATTTATTCATTTATTTTATTTTGTAATATAACCCACAAGTTCTATATTGGTTTCATTCTCATCCTCCAGTACATATTCTGTCCCTCTGATCAAATATTCTGACAAATGCTAAATATATATCATATGATCAGTGCTGTTTCAAAATCCTAAAATTACTAAAATATGTCATCAGAAAGTGTTCAAGTGTTTTCGGGTGTGTAATAACACATCATGTGAAAAAACTATCACAGAACAAACTGCCAAACCGAATGTGCAACATATTCCTCACTAAGAATCAAAAAACGCAGTTTGAGAGTGTATGAAAAACACAATTGGGGCATCATGATATCCTCAAAATCTATTTCAGTGCCCACAAGGTCCAGAAAGTATAATTCTAGTGGTTTGTATTGGATGACTGTGATGGAACTGATCTGAGAAATGATCTTTAGATGCAATCTCTAAATGGCTTTAAAGGTGAACTATCTATTGTAGGCTATCCTGACCTAAATCATAGAATTTACGTTTTTCTCACACACTGATTGTATTTTTTTTCTTACTATTTTCCTCTCTTGCCTTAAAATAGTCATTCTGACTCTTCAAATCCCTTACAGGTACTTCTGACTATAATGCAAAGCAATCTGAGAAGGCTCTTTAACAGTGTCAAGCATGCTAGGTGGCAACTGAACATTTATGTTCATTTATCTGTCTCTTGTATGATTCATCAGCGAGTTTGGTTTTAAATCTCCCAGCGTTTCCTACAGGGGTATTTTTTCGAAGTTCAGAAGTCATATTGGAGTGGCTAGTCATGCTACAAAACCACTGAAGTAATCAGAGGTTCACTGCCTCGCTCCGACAACATGCTGAGCTGCCTTCAACAGCACTAAAGATTGAACAAACCAGTTCTTTTTCTAATGAAAATAGGAACAAATAATCAATTAGCTCACTTTGGACTTAGTACATCATTTAGATTGGCAATTGATTCCTTTATATTGCCCAAAGATGAAAGAAATGAAACTTTAGCAGGTTAACGTTAAAATATAATATCCTGTGCGGATTAAAACTCCCAATCTTTTCCGACAGTTTTCATTTTGCGATTTTATTTCAGCCAATTTTAGCCAACCGCTTCAAACACAGGCTGGTGATCAGCAGCTTTTATCATGAAGACAGCGTCTTGATAGGTGTGAAAAGACTGACAGATAAAAACAGATTGAGGAGCAGAAACAAATGTGGAAATGCGGCGAGACGTCAGTCATTTCCGTGAGCAGGTTGGGCTGTCACAGTAGTTAAGCATTCAGGTACGGCTTGGGAGATAACTTGTTATGTTTACCGAGTTCTCACAACAAGATGTTTACTTAAAACGCAGATTGGAGTAAGTATTGCAAACGTCTGAGGGAGCCGTGTTTTCGATTACACAGCCTCGGCTCAGTTGCTTGAAACCATGTCAAATGCTTATCTTTGCTGTTTTTTTTTCTTTCTCACCACTGAGCTAATTCGCCTGGTTGTGAAAACGAGCTGGTGTGAAACAAACGCCCAGGTGGAAAAGATGAGAGACAGTTCGCTTAGTTTGTTGAAAAGGTGCAGAAGTCCTTGAATTAAATTACTGAGGGTCTGAGTGCTTCTAAACATCAGCATGCAGAGCGCTCTGCTGTAATAGGACGTGTTGAGGCCGGGTATCAAACAATGTAATAAGCAATATGTTTTGTTTTCTGTGATGCTGACAGCTCTCTCAATCAGTACTGGGTTCCCAAGTAGGAGCTGATGTTCTTAAAAACCTTGCTCAACGTTCCCTAAAAGATCTCTAAAGATGATGAAAGTCCCAAACCTTTACAGAATATTAGGGACCTTCCTAAAACGTCCTCTTTTGGTTATGAGCATGCTGGTGCTTGATGTCAATTATATGACTTTATATTGGTTTCTATGGTCACATTATAGCAAAGAGGACATTAACAGAACATTGTCACATGGTCCTCTTTTAGTCATATTATAAGGTTCCGTATATGATTTTTGGAGGACATTCCATTTTGGTTATTTTTTTGGTCACACGATAACGTTACAAAGAAGACTATGACAAAGGAGTCCATGAGTGCAGGCAGACACAAAACATGAAGAGTTCACTGGGGCGCTGGAGTGCCAACCCCTGATCCGCACATTCAGCTGATTCTAACATAGCCCCCCCTCAAAGGGGCTCCTTCCAGATGCCCAAGCTTCTGAGCTGTCTGGAACGCCCTCCAGGGCGGGGCAGATGGTGGAGACGCCCACCTGGGCAGGACAGGCGGAGAAGACACCCTCCAGGGCGGATCAGACGGTGGAGCAGCCCACCTTGGCTTGCCGGGCGACATGGATGCTCTCCTGGACCGAACAAACAGTTCACAAACCCTCCAGGGTGAAGCAGAAGGCAGAGAAGCCCCACCTGGGCTCACCAGTCAGTGATGACACCCTCCTGGACCGAGCAGACATTGACCCTGCCCTCCTGGGCCGAACAGACAGCGAATCCATTTTCCATATGCGGAGTGGGTGGCGGCACAGCCCTCCTGGACTGAACACACAGCGAAGCCACCCTCCAGGGCAGAGCGGATGGCGGCACAGCCCTCCTGGACCGGCCAGACAGTGATAGCGCCTTCCGAGACTGAACAGGTAATGACAGCGCCCTCCTGAACCCAACAGTCAGTGATATCACCCTCCGAGACTGAACAGACTGTGATGGTGCCCTTCAAGACCGAATAGATTGTAATAGCGCCTTTCTAGGCTGACCTGATCATGATAGTGCCCTCCGGACCGTGACCCAGAGGTCTCTTCAGGTTGGGCAGCCACAAATGAGGCCCCTGGAGATTCTACGGCCGAAACCGGCATCCCCAGAGGTAATGCAACCATAAGTGGGCCCAACGGAGTCTCTGGGCCGCACACAGGCTCCAACTGGACCGACTAGATTGAACACGGCCCCTCTCGCCGTGAAACGGGATTAAAACCCGTCTTTTGCGGTTTTGAAACCGCAAGGGAAGCAAACAGTTCTCCTGGCTGAATCTCTGGGACAGGCTGAGCAATGGGATGTAAATCAGGGATTTGAAACCGCAAGGAGTTTTGATGGTGCTGGCAACCGTACTCCCAGGTCTGGCCCAGATCTGTGACAGCACTGGCAACCCCGATCGGCCATCTTGCCCGGGAGTATGGCCATGCGAGAGCCAAGCCAAGGGTTCGATGTGATGTTCGCGACACGGTGATTCCCCCGCCCAGGACCGCAAACGTCCTCCTCCACCTTGAATAGTCCTGCCTGCGAGGCGAAGTCTCTGTGCGAGCCCTCATAAAAACGATCGCTGAACCCTAGTCGACAGTTCATTCTGTAACTATATATTAGAGTAGGCGTTCGGGTTCAAATGCAAATCGGAATTTATTAAGCTTTATTAAGAATCAAGGCAAACAGAGTCGAGCACCGGCAAACGGAAACAGAGGAGGCTGAGACAAAAGAGTAAACGATATAACAAAGCATAGGTCGACGTACCGGCAAACAGAGTCCATAGGGTGAGCAGAGGTCGGCAGCGAGAAATCCAGATAACAAGACAGGTAAATACTAAAACGAATGGAACACAAGGACCAGGTTGACAGTGAAATAAACCGTGAAGAAACACAAACACATCCGGGGATTTATACACATAAAACTAGGTCAATGGGTGGAGCCAACAATGAAACACCATGAAAACTGACGAGATGGGCGGAGACATGAATAAAACACCAAGGCAACATACAAGGTGGGCGGAGACATGAGTTAGCTGATGTGACTCCATGAGTGCAGACAGACACAAAACACAAAGAGTTCCCTGATCCGGGCCGGCACATCCAGCTGATCCTGACATGGTCACATTAAAGCAATGTTGCAAATAGGACATTTAGGACATGAACAAACCGTTGATTTTAATCCCATCTGAATCTGCCATGTCTGTATTTTTCTGTCACAACCTCTATGATAACTCTAGAGTCTGAATGCGATGTTTGTGATGGTTTTTCACAACGCGTTTCCTTGTGTGTTTTAGCCAATGCCCCATAGATGCTTATACCACATGCACGTTTAATATATTTTGATATATACAAGAAACAAATAAATACAAATAAAGAGCCAGATCACATAAACTGTTAAGATTGACTATTGTAATATCAGTATCCGGTAAGATTACTCACGTTCATTTCTGCACTCAGTTACATATGTTTTAATTATCAAAATTAAACATGTGTTTACTACAAATAAAATCATAATAGTTGAACTAAAGTAACCACACATTAACATGATTTTGCTATACTAGCCATTTAGCTTCACCATGGTATTTGTGATTATACTAATTGTAATCAATCTGAAGGACTATAGCAATGCATGCATACAGAGCGCATGATATTTGTAATACCCAGATGTAAAAAACAGACCCTCTCACCTTTGTAATAAACATGAAGGTTTAAGCAGTGGAACTTAAGCAGTGGAACCTTTCATGCGATGCAAGATGTTAAATCATAACATCTTAGTGTATTATAGTAGCCTTGGAAACGATGGTCCCAGATCTCTTCACAGCATAGACCAGCTCCTCTTGTGCAGTTCTGGGCTGATTCTACACCATTCATGGCATCATTGATACCCCATGAGGAGAGATCTTCCGTGGGGCCCCAGTCCGAGGGACATTGACCGCCATTTGCCTTTATTGTATTTGCCTGTAATTAAACCAATCACAATGATCCTGGACTGTATACACTCCAAAAGTGGGAGCAGAGGGCAGAGATCGTCTGTCCATCTCAGCATCCGTTTTTTTTTTTTTTTTTTTACTGTTTCTTCACCAACAAACATTATGCCTGCTAATTTAATTATGTATCATCCAACATGCTGTGATTGACAATAAAACACACTAAAACCCAAAATAAATACCAAAGAAATACATTTTCCCCAGCGACCTTATAAACATCAAAGGCCGCACTGACACGCTCGTTTTTAAATTCAAAATTTGCCACTTCAAATAACAACGGCAGTAAAATAAAACGCTCAGTGGTCCTCGACTGCTTTGTCAGCTTGCGACAAGCCTTGGTTTCTAGTGAGGTCTGTGTGTTTGAGGGATGCATGCTGTTTCTGATCCGGATCATAATCTAGATAGTATGTTTAGCGAGTTATTATTTTGTCTTGTGGAATATATAAACATATATATTAACATAATATAAACATATATAAAATATATATAAACATAAGCCTTTGCGGTCGCTGCCCTATCCAAACCAGGTGCCCCCACCCAAACGTTTGAGGCTGGATGATCGGGTTCTGGGGTCAGGGGCCACGGCACTCCAGTGTTTCCCTCCTGTGCCTTTCTTCCAGGAGGCGCATGAGTAGCTGATGAGGTCGTGGCGGGCCCCCTACCCTTGCCTACTCCCTGGCTCCTCGCCTCTCGCCACCATCAGCCAAGGGCTATATACATATATAGTCCTTCAAGCAAGACTGAAACTCAAACAAAAAAAAAATCCCTCTGATCCTAGAGTCGCCCATTTTAACCGTGAATGACTCGATCTCAGGTTGAGATGATCATAGGTTGAATTAAGTGCTACATGGAGGGTGGGATTACAGACCCGCCCGAGGGGGAACACAGCGACCCCTGCAGCACTCGCTTCCCGGATTCCTCTCCAATCCTGTGAAGATCGGCGCACATCTGAAAAAGGATTATTAGAGAAACCTGAGAACAAGGTCAAAGACTTATGGTGGAACAAGGAGCAAGTTTAAGTTTAACTTCCTCTTCATCCCTGAGCCTCTGAAATACTCTGCGGCTGAAGCTGGTGAAAGCTCCCCCGCCGGCGTGCTAGGCTCTACTTTTGATGTTAATTCCTTGAAAGCTGTTTCTTTAGCTAGGGATTAACGCATGGAGAGCTTGGCTTAGCATGCTTGGGCTAATAAAGATGACACATCTAACACAGGTAGTGCAGCCGGGGAGCTGCTTTCATAAAGTTGCCTTAATTATGATGAACTGCCTGCTCTTTAGTGCATCCAAGAAAAGCCACACTATCCGGGTCTGAAAAGACTTGAATCAAGAGCAGATCTGGATTTCAGGGGCATTAGCTCACCCATTATCACCATGCAGAGCGCCGTAAGGCATTAGTTTGTGGCTTTTTTTTTCCCACTTTTTTTTACACTTTGTGTCCAACGAGGCTCTGTGCCCAGGTTCCAGAGACTGACAGTTATGAAGTATGTCCATTATAAGCCGTAAACGACTATTATGGTTACTGATTAGCTGCTACGGCCGCGCTAGCTCCGGGGAGCACCACGGCTAATGATTGCATGGCAGCATGCATACAAAACTGACATCACGATTTATCTGCTAAACCAACGTCCCCGAGATTGATTGGTAATTCCCCAAGATGAGTCCGCACGGTGAATGCTAAAAATCATTCCTTTCCCCCCAACCCAGATATCTGCTAGGTAAAATTTACAGCAGCAAAACAAATCAAGGCCCAATTTCTCCCTCTGTGATCAATTATCTTTTATTTTCAGTGGGTAGGTCAGACAATGGAAGATTTCATGACTTCAAACATCCTAACTGTGAATTATTATTTTGCACTTCTCCACATTCAATGCTCGTAGAATATGCTGGTTCGTGAAACCACTTTAATTGAGTTTGGTTGCAGTCCAATGTATACTTACTTTCAGATGGACAGAAATTCTAAACGAAAAAAAATAGAAAAACTAGGACATCAGTCAAGTTTAGGTTTTGAGCAGTTTTGCAATGGAAATGTTGTTCTTTTTGTAATTAGTTGTCCTATTTCTATATAGTTTTCTATATAGTTTTAGTTAAATCTTTTTATAGATTAAATAAACTATGTTGTTAATTGAAATGTTAATGGTACTTTTGATTAGCATTTATTTTTATGTAACAAATTTTGTTTTATGGTTTCAGTTTTTGTTAACTATAAAACTATAGTTATTTGTATTATTATATTAATGTTGTGATTACATTTTAACATACATCAATTTAATTGATCTGCATTTTATACATTGTAATTTTATTTAAAGTTTTAGAAATACAATTTTGGTTGGGGTTTTATTTTTTTATTCACGTCTGTGTTTTTATTTTTAAATTTTTTTTTTTTAATTTTTAGTTGGCAATTTAGTATTTGTACAACATAATTTATACAGAAACATATACAATACAGAAAAATTCCAGCGCTCACCATCAATAGGGCGTAAAAGAGTTTACAAAGAGGCAAAAAATCTCCTTTAAGAACATTTTCTTACACCGTTCCTGGCTGGTGGAATGATCTTCCCATCACCATCCGAAATGCC
>JAUMHI010000051.1:5919645-5934679 GCA_032359435.1 Enteromius unitaeniatus
ATGTTTTCGTGTGTTTTGCTGCCTCGTCAGCTCTTTGTTTTTCCGTGTTTCCGAATAAATGTTTGAAGTCTTAGCTCTGTGTCCTTCGCTCCTTTGCCCAGCTGAGAAGCACGCGCGCACACAGCATTGAGCGGACCGCTCACGTTACATTATCAGTGAATAATTTCTTATGAATGAATGAATGAAACTCAATAAATCAACTAAACAATAAATATTACAGGCTATATGTACAAATGAATCAATCAAAGTTATTGATGAATCAATAAATCACTTCAACCAAATCTAATAAATGAATGAACTTTAACAATAAATACATACAAAATCTTATTTATTAATTGTTTAGTGAGTAAGTGAATTAAAATATTTTTAATGAACCCTTAAATTCAATCAATAAACTGAACTTCATCAATAAATGAATCAGTGAATCAAAGTAACTACATACAAACAAATCAATCAAAATATAAAGAATAAGTCAAAAATCTATTCAACCAAATCTAATGAAGGAACCAATCAACTGAACAAAATTATTTAACGGATCCATTAAAACCTTAATGAATCTCTAAATCAATTGAATCAAACAATGAATAAATGAATAAATCAAGCAATAATCTAAACCTTAACAATAAATAAATTCAAATAAATCTAATAGGACTAATTCAAATTTAATCTTTCAGTTTTCTTATCTATGCTTTTTGACTGAATAAGAATACTGTTATTCCTCATAAAATGCATCCCCTGAAGACTTAAACAGCATACGTGTGAGACAGGCCGCTTTATGATGCTTTTTGCCATTTTTCGAGCTTGACAACATCTATTTACTGCCACTGTATGGTATAGTACAAACATAAACCTAACATTTCCTTTTGTTTGGAGCACCACGAGGGTGAACAATGACACAATGTTCCTTCTGGAGGCAACTAACCCTTTTAGCAAACGCCTCCATTGCGATCTATGAAAAACAATTGAGACGTTAAACAGATCTCATTTGTATTTTTTCCAACAAAGACGCGAGAGAGCGAGAATCGAACGGGCCATGTAACCGGCTTTCACGCTGTCATCTCTGTGATTGTGACCAATCATGATAAGTGCCCTGCATTGATTCGCCGTGCTCTCCTTCTCCATCCTACTCACCCCATCAGGTCAATGGGAGAGGTGAAGCTATTATCAGCACGCTCTTCACCTACCTGTAATTTAGAGGCACTCACCTCCTGGATCGAGCCCATGCTATGCTTCTCACATTTATGTGTGCGTTTGTCAAAGTGTTTGCCAGTCTGTGTACGTACACACGTGTGCTAGTCTGAAAGTGTGGTAAGTGCTAATTTTATACTTGAGCAGATTCTGGGCACTCGGTGCTTCCTGAAAGAGATCCTTATTACCTCCGAAAGATTGTAATGGACCAAAACAGCCTGAGCTTGTGTGTGAAAGGAAAGTCTGTATCATTGTCGCTTCATAAGAGTGAATACACTCTCATCTTAAGGACCGTGTAATCTCTATGCTAAGCGCTAAACGTGACTAGCTCAGAGAAAAACAAAGCAGTTCAACTTTAAAATCTAAGCAGTGTCAGAGTAAATTTTTGTGAATACGCTGCAGGGTGGCTGTAAAAGTTGTACATGTTTTAAAGATAATGGATCAGTGGTTCTTTTCTGTGAACTGTGAAGTATTTTGTACTTACAAGTACTTACTGTGCTTACTAGCTGTGATAGTCGCTAAATGATTGCTACAGTAAGATGTTCTGGTTGCTTTCTTATTTATCATATAAACAAAATATAAAGGCAACTATACGTTTTCTGACATTTATGATTCCATGCTGACTGTATGTACTACATTCTGGATTACGCAATTAGATTTGAAAAATTAAGTACTCATAACTCAATAATAGCTTATTAAAATATGAAAAAGACTCCATGTCGTGTTATTTGTACAAAGCCCTTTATAATCAGTAAAATTCTGTATAAATAATCTAATTACATTAAAAACAGTCTATGCTGGGAAGAAATGCAAAAATTGAAATATTATATTATATAATATTACTATTGTATGTGTAAAATATGGCAATGGTAGATTGATATAGATCTCCTGATCTGATCTTCATTCTATTGAAATGAGGGCATCACTAGCACCAGTCACATCCAAACAGACGTGTCTCATGAAACCAATCGCACTGTAGCAGATGTTTCAGATAGCACCAATCACACGGTGGCAGATGTTTCCCACAGAGCCATTTGGATACAAGCAATTACCTCTCAACATAAGCATCTAATACAGGCCGATGTCTCTTGCCGTGTACGTCGCGTTACAGGCCAGATGTTCTGCACGCAGGCATGAAGCAGCAGCATCGGAAAACTTCCAACCGCGTTCTAAAGGAAAAGAGGAATAGAAAGCAACGCTGTTTACAGAGAGAGATAGAGCTGTCAGAGCGAGCAAAAGGTCAGGCTGTTGGTCAGGTTGTAGTGTTGCTATAGTGAATGCCGCCCTGTGGTTTCACAACACAGAGGACAGACAGTGTCCTCCCACAGACCCAAGATATTGTGGATCTCTGTGTCTTCACTGTTGTTTAAAAGTAAACAGCAGAGGTTAAGAGTTCTTTCTTTATGCTGGAAGGACGACCCTGGGAGAACTATTTTTGAAATGCTTTGAATGCCAGTTTTCCACATAATGCTGCATGATCTCTAGCTGTACGCTTTTGACCGAGTTTAGTTCATAGTTTAAAAATGAAATATGGCGTATTTACTGTAAAATCACAGTGCCACACAAGCATTGCACTGAAAAACCAACCAAGATTATATGATATCTGAAGCAAATGTTGATTTTCTTCTACAGAGTGGTAATCTTTCTTGTATATGTCATCAATAGTAAAGATTTTTTTCTTCCGAAAATTCAAATTATAGTGAATATTTTTTATACAGAAAGACCATATATATATATATACATATATACTGTCATTATACTAAAAATAAAATAATATAAAATCTATAAATATTAGAGGTGTATCTGCATAAAGACAACAAAAATGTCAACAATTTTTCAGTGCCAAGGATTATTGCAGAAATGCCTTGAATGCCTGTTTTTTAATTATTAATTTATTTATTTTTTGCTAAAAGCTGCATTCTGTATGCTTTCAGCTGAGTTTAGGTCATATTTCTAAAAGGAAATATATAACTATATTTGTATTGTTGCAAAATAACTGCATTGTAGCACTACTGCTAACAAATGTAGTGCCTTGAATAAAAAACGTAATACAGGTAGATCATGTGACGTTTCAAATGTTTCTTTTATTCACTAGATCCAATGAACAGCAAATGGAGACTTCTCTCTAGAGGCTTGTATTATTATAAATAAATTCTGTAGAATTCGTTTTTTTACTTCCTAATATATATATACACACATATATATATATATATATATATATATATATATATTATTTATTTATTTATTTATTTATTTATTTTACGCACAAGGTTCATACTGTGATATTACCAAGATGGATAAACCTAAAATGTTTAAAACATTTAAACATTAAAACATGCTTTGAATGCAAGTTGTGCACATAATCCTGCATGATCCCCAGCTGTACACTTTCAACTGTGTATAGGTCATATTTCTAAAAATACATGTCATATTTATTAAAACATTACTGCATTATGTGCCCTAAGTTTGTAGATGCAGTGCACTGAAAACAGCATATATTCTGAATAAATCCCCTAAAAGTTGTGTTTATCGAAGAGGTTGTAAAACGTTCCCATCAGTTAAGCCATCTTTAAGTTTCCTTTTCCTTCCTTCCTCTTTTGAACATATCATACTCTGACACTTTTCCTCTAATGGAGATTTATGAAGTCGCCCAAATGCCTGTAGCGTTTAAAACTTTTGTATCTCGCAAATGAGATCTCTCTCCATAATGTATATGGAGGACTGGAGCCAGTACAGGCAGTTTGAACTTTAATCTTTCTTATGTGTCATCAACGCATACACACAGACTCCCATCTGTCATTACCAAACACATCACAGAAAAAGAGGGAGAGCCAAGAAGAAAGATAGGAAAACGGACGGGGGTTGGGAGATTCTCTGACCCAGTTACATAACACATACACACGCATATACATATATATTAGTTCTTTCAAATAAGTAATTGTGATTGATCACATCCAAAATAAACATTGTTTATATAATGTTTATGTACTGTGCATATTCACTATATATTTAAATACCCGTGTATTGTATTGTACATGCATGTATTTAAGAAAAATATGTTTTATAAAATATGTTTTACAAACACATATATTATATGAACAAAAACTGAATATTTGTGCCTTTGTAAGATATAAATATACTCTTATTTTGCAATAAATACTAAAAAGAAAAATAATTTGATACTTAATAATCCATCTATATCTGTCTCTATAAAACACAGACCATATACATAATTGTAATAACATTTTGAAAATAATCATGTTACAGAATGTACAAATCAATGAAGAATTTATTGTTATTATGTATTGTGTATTACCATACACCCAAACCGCTTTACAAATTGAGATGGAGAGAGATGGAGCTAACCAATGGTTAGGGATTATTTGGATGCCATGATTGACGAGGGCCAGTGGGAGAGGGGATTAGACTTCTACTCTTTACGATGAGTGTCATGGGATTTTTAATGAGGTGAACTAAAGAGGAGAAGCACTATCATGGAGCTGGTATTCTAAAGGATCTGGAGAGATTCTGCATGAAGGAGTGGACATCAGGTGTTCTCCAAACTCTTCAGGCATTACAGGAGAAAACTCAGAGAACATGTATTGGAGAAAAACATTTATTTAATCATGAGTTTTTCCTTCCCGTTTTCAATTATTTTACTTTAGTAGAATTTTGGGATTTTGTGAGTTATTTTCACAGCCACCTTTGCTCAGATTTACCAAGGGTGTCAGTATTAGTGGAGGGTACTGTATATATATAAATTAGTACTGTCAAACGATTAATCACCATTAATTGCATGATGAATTGTAGTGTGTTTATACTGTATGTATTTATAATTTTTTTTAAACGTATATGCATTTAAATATTTATATATTTTATATTCATATATTTTATATATAAACATAACATATTTTTCTTAAATATATACATACTTTTTGTAGTTATATATACATGATAAATATACACAGATAACACTCATATGTTATGTAAACAAAAACTTGCAATTAACAGTACTAGTGACAGCACTATATATATATATATATATATATATATATATATATATATATATACACACACACATTAAGTACTCAACACTTTTCATCAAAGTTGTCCTAAAACCTAAAACCAAAATGCATTCTTGTCTTAGAACAAATTTGATTCACTTTTTGATTCACTTTTAATATTGACTATATAGTATTTAATACTTTGTATTTTTTATACATATTATATTCATAATTAATATTAAAATATTCCAAAATGCTATTACGAATACTAATATAAACATTGTATTAATAGTTTGACTAAAGTATTTTTGCACCATATTTAATGTATATACATTTCCAAAGTATCTCTAAAATGTAGTGTTACTGATTTGTTTGTTGGAAGGTTACAAAATTTAGCCAGTCACCAAGAACCTTAAGGCAACAGCTCAGGATCTTTGGGTGTCTTTACTGTAGGTAACGTCAGAGTTCATGAATAAATCATCAGCAATGCACTGAACATGACTGGTGTTAAAATGAGTTTTCTCTCCGAGCAGAACATTTGAAGTTTGCCTAAACCAGTCGCATTTGCAAGAATGTACTACAGACAAAAAAAAAAGTAGAGCACTTCAGGAAAAAAAACTCAGGAAAAGAATCCCATCTCAACATAAAGCATTCATTTTAAGTGCTCTGGATCTAGTCAGTTTGCAATTATTATGAGAATGCTGATTTTATAGAGCACCAGAAAACTTTACACTCTTTGATCCAACAAAATCCATAAATATTGGACAGACAAAGCCATGAATATACATGAAAGCATGTTTTATTTTGGTGTTATTTCTTCACTCATACCCTCTTGTCAGGACGCAGCCGACAATCAACTCTCTTTGCGTAATACGACACATTTTGAAGGGTTCTCAAACTTTCAGCGCTTCGTATCCTTATTTCACTTTCTATTTTAACAGCTGTCACAGGCACGTGCATTTCATCATGCTGCTCGGAAAAGAATAAATGTCCTCAAATTTCCTAAGTCCTGTTTGTTAAATAAATCAAGCCAAATGTTCGTCCCTCACACTGATATCAGCCTTTCTAATTATGTATGTGATTTGTTTGAACAGCCTCGACTGATGCAAATGCAGAGTCTATTTACATGCAGCAGCACAGAGCTATATTCCACAAAGTCATACACACAATATTTATACGAATGCGTGCAAGTTTCCTTGCCTGAGTTATTTTGCATGGAAGGCCTGGAGAGTTTTGCATGTTCTTGACCATTTTGCTGCAGTGAAGCTGGCGTCTATAAAAAAGCCTATAATCACCAATGCTATTCCATTTCACAGCCAGCGATCATGTTACTGAATTTGAATGTGGAAAGAGTCTAACACAGCGTTTAGGCTCAGATAAATCTTGCTGTGCTCATATATTCCTTATTGGGAAGCTTGCAGGTGAGAGATAAGGTACAAGTACACTGCACAGATGGCTGCGAACAAAAAACACGTTTGTTTTTTTCCACTGAGAGACAGAAACAAACAGGTTGGTTGAACAGAGTAAATTTGTTCATATAAAATGATCTTATTCTCAAACACACTGTTTAAACGACAGCAGGGGACATTTATCTCAAGTATACCAACATAAGAGACCTTTTCATATCAAACCTGATGTTTTAAATATTTCCTCTTTTCAGCTGTTATATTCAAAGAAGGGCAAAGGGAGACTTCAGATTTTCTTTAGAGTCTCGGAATATTGTACATTTTCCATAGCAGGTTTTTTTTTTTGTTATTGTTGGATGCAAAGGAACCTTGAAATGAGACATGCTTTTAAAAAATATAACAGCAGCTACATAGTCCCACACACAAATACTCAAAAACTGTAACATACTCTCACTATCATTTTTTACAGTGTAGATGTTTAGGTATATTTAGTTTATATTTAAATATATAAAATATAAAATTTTTGTTAAGTTAAATTAAGTTCAGTTCAGTTCAGTTCAGTTAAAAGTATAGTGTACCCAAAATGATTAATGCTGTCATTAATTACTCACCCTTATGTCATTCAAAACCCATATGTTCTATATTCATCTTTGGGCCACAAATACATATATATATAAAATGAAGATATTTTTGATCAAATTTGAGATATTGCTGATATTGCTGCATAGACAGCAGAGATATTACAATGATCAATGCACAGAAAAAAAGCAAGGACAAATAAGTAAAATAGTTCCATGGTTTAACCATAATTTCATAATTAATGAACCGAAGACCTTGACAAAAAATCAATAACAACTTTCCCTGAGTTATTGTCTTCCGCCATTTAGTACCCCAGAAAGAACATAATCAATGCAATGAGTGTTGTTTGCGTTCAGCATGCGCATCGTGTCTGCTTAACGTAAACAACAGTGAGTAATTAATGACAAAATTCACATTTTTAAGTTACTGTATGTTGAGTTAAGATAATTTCAGTCAACATGTAACACTGTCTTGTTCCATGCGCTTGAAGGTTCCCAGTCAGCCGGGTATCATCCCTGTGTCATAGTCAGAGGAGCCGTGTTTAGTTTCGGTTTCAGTTTCATGGCCAGGAGAGCCATACGAATTCCTTGCAGTGTCCAGTCCGCAAAGAATGGATCCCAGCCCTGTAGCACGGCCCAAGGAGCCGTGTTGGAACTCGAGGTGCTTCGACGAGACGCTATGGTAACGCCCTCAGCTAGATGGCTCTGAATAGTGTGTTGAATCAGCCAATGATGAGTTGGGACGTGATAGGTGGGTGACGTCACTGGCCAGTAAGCATATAAGCACGTGAAATGCGGCCAGCAAACTAGCCTTTTGTCATTCAGCGAAGTGCTCTGTGTTGACTGTGTGTTTTTCCTAGCTTAAAAGTGTCTCTGTTAAGAAAAATAAAAGAAAAAAAAGCCGTGCTTTCAGGGGCAAAGCATACCAATATCGGGTACTACCCTTCGGCCTTGCACTCTCACCCCGTACGTTTACAAAGTGGTGAACTATATTGAAGACTGGCTAATACTAGCATGATCGTTGGATTAAGAGAGCATACATCGAGATAAAGTGTTCTTTTTCCAGCTCAGAGAACCACTTACGGATGCGTCCCACCATCTATGGAGTGGTCACCATCTTACTGGCATATCACCTGCCTAGAAATGCTGGCAGTATTTAGAGCAGTCAAACACTTCTTCACAAAAAAAAAGAAACTGAACGCCAAGAAAATTGTTCTTTCTCCAGCTCAGAGAACCACTTATCTAGGCATTGTGTGGGACTCGACCACGATGCGGACTCGTATGACACCTGCTCGAGTAGTTTTGATCCTCACCGCAGTTGCAAGACTGAAAGAGGGCTCAGTGCTGGGAGATCCCGGTTGCTGCATAACGCTAGCGACGGATGCATCCCTCACTGGTCAGGAAGAGATCATGAGTGGTCGCTCAGCCCAAGGTCTGGGAGAAGTCGCTATCTTACTTGGCACATCAACTGTCTAGAAATGCTAGCAGTGTTTCAAACACTTCTTCACAGACGTAAGAGATCAGCATGTGTTGGTGCGCACTGACAACACCTCTGTTGTCTCTTACATCAACCACCAAGGATGTCTGCGGTCACGCCCCTTGTACAAGCTGGCACACCAGACCCTTGTGTGGGCCCAGAACAGGCTAGAATAGATCCCTCTCACTGAGAGCCATCTACATTCCCGGGCATATAAATGTAGGAGCAGACATCCTGTCGAGACAGGGGCCGAGGCCCGGGGAATGGTTGCTCCACACCGAGGTGTGGAACAGATCTAGAGAGTTTATTACAAGGCAGAGTTAGACCTCTTCGCGACAAATGAGAACGTGCAATGTCCTCTCTGGTACGCTCTTGTTCATCCAGCTTGTTCATCCGCTGGGACTGCGGGGGGCACAATAGTCACAAGCGGGTTACAGTCCCAAGGTACCTATGGTCATACCTCAGCCAGTCGTACTACAGGCCTTCAACCCACCTCCCTTCAGGGAGCCTGGTCAGCAGAAGCTAAACTGTATGTGTCCAGTGCGATTTTATGGACTTGATCTTTGAGCTACTACGAGCTCCTCTGTCCTCTAGTCCTAGCTGTGCACAAACACACATTATGCAGGGAATTAAAAGCCTGGAGACATGGGCATCTCGTTCGCATAGCGTCTCATCGACACAGCTTGAGTTTGAGTTTTCTGAAAAGGAACATCTCAAGTTATGTATATAACCCTGTTCCTTGAAGGAACGAGACACTGCGTCTCGAAACCACATTTTTGGGCATCCCCTGCCAGCACTCCGCTGCATGACAGGAGCTAGTTTGCCGCCCGCATTCCACATGCTTATATGCTTCCTGGCCAGTGCCGTCACCCGCCTATGACGTCCCAACTCATCATTGGCTGATTCAACACACTATTTAGAGCCGTCACGCTGAGGGCGTTCCCATAGCGTCTCGTTGACGCAGCGTCTTGTTCCTTCAAGGAACAGGGTTATATACATAACCTGAGACATGTTGAGTCTGTTCCGTTTCATGGCCTGGAGAGCTATACGAAATCCTTGAGGTTCCTAGTCCGCATCAGTTGGGTGCCAGCCCTGGTCCGAGGAGCCGTGTTTTAAGTCGGTTCCGGTTTTACGGCGAGAGGTGCTATCAGAAAGCCTTGCGGTTCCCAGTTCACATCTGTCATGTTCCATGTGTTTGTGTTTTGTTGTGCTCTTGTGCATATGTTTCTGTGTGTTTGTTGTCATACTGTTTTCCTCATGTGCTCTGCCAATCTGTAACTCTGCCCCTGTCATTAGTGTTTCAGTCTCCACCAGCCGTGTGTGCCAGGTGTCCCGTATTATATCCTTGATTGTCTGTGTACTTAAGCCATACCCCATGTCCTGTATCTTTGTCAGTTGTTAACGTTGATGTAGCCTCTGTATGTGTTTGCACTATCCTCTGCATTTTCCTTTTGTTTTGTGTCTTTTATTAAATGTTAATTTCTTTGAATTTGAATCTTACCCTCTGTACCTTCTCTTGGCACTAAGGAAGCGAGAGCATGACACACTACAACTGCCGCTACATGACACAGCAATTCTCAATCCAAGTCCTCATGCCCCACTGCTCTGCACATTTTGAATATTTTCTCATCGCTTCATCAGATGTTTGTTCTATTTGAACGTATGAGACCTGCGAAGTGGACATCACCAGATATTCCACCATGATTCCAGTTCGAAGCGAACCTATACGTTCCATTCAAAAATAATTGTGGAGATTCAAGCTGAGGCTCTGAAGAGCCAGCTGGACCGGAGAGCTTTTCCAATCCCTGGCTAAGATGAGCTATCGTGCCTCAGCTGGGAACTGTGCTCATATCTGAATGGCACTAACTGGAGCCAGGTACAGGGCAGTGATCCGACAGTCGATGACCAATACCACGGAACAGCTTTTAGAGCCTGGTGACTCTAATTCAGAAGTGACACCAGCTGGATACCTGACAGGAAGTTGGTGAGGAAGTGACCTGAGAGCAGCGGGAATGAGTCGGGACCCAGATGGAGCATCTCAAAGGCGTGAATACAGTTACACGACCTGTTCTTGGGCAGAGTAGCACTTAGCAATCTCTTTGTTTTGACAGCAGTATTTATGTCTCAGAATATCCATTAAAATGAAGAAGGAGGACAGAAAACGCAGGGGTAACGAGGTCAACAATGCTTTAACCGCTTTGTTAACAGGTGTTGTGAATCTTCTCTTGACATGTGAAGTAAAGATATACATGCTGTTTATTTTTTTGGCTCAATTTATCCTTTCCTCAAGTTCAATTTCTCACCTTATTGCCTCTTACCATTAAGACAATTTTTAATTGAACTACAACACTGTAGTCTCATTTCATTTTGCTGGGTACATATTTTAATTTAATTGATGTCAATGTCACCGCAGTCATAAAGGCCAGACTGAATTCCAGCAAGAGCCAAGTCAGTGAATGCAGATGGAGAATACTGGTAATGAGAGAACACAGAAATGAGGCTCTGCTTTGATAAGATGTTTACACTGAAATGTGTGTGTGTGTTATTATAGCGCTGTAAACTGAGCTCCAAGGTCTGGAGGGCAGAATGAAAGCGTGGGAAAGCAGCTCAGAGCTGCTGAAACATTACAAATAAAGTATTTGCTTGAAAAGAATTATTTTTTTAATTCTGTCGTAATTTTTTGTTAAAGCACAGGAATTGGACCTTGAGGCTGTCAGTCATAAGTTACAATCTGCTGTGGACTGAATTTAGGGAAAAAGGCATTAGACCAAATCCGATGAGAAAAAATCGACATCATGTGGTAGGAAAGCATCGTTTTTAAACAAATCTCACATCCCAAATATTACAAATATAAAAAATTTTAATGTTACTCAGCTTTTTTTTATATATATATATATATATAAAATAGTTTTTTGTTTTTTTAAATATTTAAAATATTGCAAAAGTTTACTATTTCAGCTAAATTGCAGTTCTTTTAAATTCTATCAAAATATCCTGAAATAAACGTATTATGATTTCCATAAAAATAATAATCAGCACAACTGCTTTCAACAGTGCCTATATACTGATGAAATATATATATATTATTATCAACAAATCAGAAAATCAACAAATGAGAAATACCCCCAGAGTCTCCCGAGAGGGGGGGAGGATGAGAGGCTCACCAGGACAGATGTAATGGCAATGACAAGGACATTAATTCAGATGCAGAGAAGGCTCAGACAAACCACCTTGACTGAGGAGGTACCAGAGTTGAAATGCAGTTGTGGAAGGATCTTCAAGGGTGTAAGGGGGCTCAAAATAGGAAGCTTATGCGGGTGATTTGGTCCAAAGGAACCATTCCAATAAGCTGGAGAAGGGCAGAAGGGTGCTTTGTGCCCAAAGAACAGGGATCCACACAGATCAGCCAGTTTCGAACTTCTTCCCTACTTAGTGTGGAGGGAAAGATCTTGTTTGCTGTACTTGCGAAGAGAATGAGTGCTTACATGACCCAGAATGGATATATTAACACATCTATCCAGAAGGGTGGTGTTGGAGGTTTCTCCGGGTGTTTGGAGCATACAGGGGTCCTCAGCCAACTTATCCAAGAAGCAAAAGAAAAGAAAGGCAGCTTTACGGTTGTCTGGCTTGACTTTGCAATGCATATGGATCTGTTTCCCATAACTTGATCCAAGTTGCTCTGGACTACTACCATTTTCTGCATAATATCAAGGGCATGATCGCAAGTTACCTGAGAGACATCAAGCTATGATTCCAGTCTGCCAAGTTTACAACAAAGTGGCAGTCAGCGGAGAAGGGGATAGTGACAGGATGCACAATCTCTCCTATCTTGTTCATCATGGGAAAGAAACTGATAATCTATGCAGCAAGTACAAAGTCAAAAGGGCCGAAGACCACAGCAGGATGTCAACAGCCAGTAATCAGGGCATTCATGGATGATCTTACTGTGATAACACCAACTCATGTGCAAGCAAGATGGGTCCTGGCAGAACTGGTTCGCAAGGCCACTTGGGCAAAGATGGTCTTTAAGCCCAAGAAGTCAAGGAGCCTGGTGATCCAAAAGGGTAAAACAACTGAAAGGGTTGAGCTACTTATACAAGAGGAAGTGATACCGAACATCCGGGGGAACCCGATTAAATGCCTTGGAAAGTGATTCCCTGTCAGACAATAACAGCATCGCCAACACTGGAAAACAAGTTGAAGAATGGTTGAAGAAGATTGATAAGTCTGACCTACCAGGAAAATACAAGTGCTGGATTTACCAACATGGCCTGCTCCATGTGGCTTCTCACTATCTATGAGGTGCTCCTGTCAACTGTGGAAGAAATGGAGAGGAAGTTCAACAAGCACCTTAGGAGGTGGTTGGGAATACCCCCAAGCTTTACATCTTTGGGGCTTTAAATAAGGTCAGGCCAGCTCCAGCTTCCCTTGTCATCAGTGGTGGAGGAGTTTAAAGTCGCCAAATGCCGACTGTCCCTGACATTTAGGGACTCTCAAGACCAGCTCACTAGGGAAGCAGGAGTCAGAACAAGATCTGGCCGTAAGTGGGCCACCAGCACTGCAATTGACCTGGCGGAAGGTTCTCTTAGGACCAAAGAAATAATTGGAAACCCCTGTACGGGAAGGCAGGGTCTAGGAACAGTGCAGTTCCAGCAGTGGTCAAAGTCCAGCCCTAGGGAGAAGAGAACTATGATTCTGGATGAAGTCCGAAACCTTGAGGAAGAAGGGAGAAGAGCAAAATCCTTTGAGCTTGTAACTCAAGGTGCCTGGACGAGGTGGGACCTCCCTAGGAGAACACTCACATGGAGCGAACTGTGGCAGCTGGAGCCCTTCTGTATATCCTTTCTACTTAGAGCAGTGTATGACACCTTTCCAACCCCAGTTAATTTGCACAGGCGGGGGAGGAGGGAAGATCCGATGTGCAGGTTATGTGGTGGAAAAGGAACAATGGCACACATTCTGTCTGGGTGTCGCATTGACACAGGGGAGGTACAGATGGCGCCATGATATGGTGTTGGCAGTGCTCGCGGACATTCTGGAGAAGGAAAGGGGGAAAAGACAACCAGCTAAAGCAAGACCACTGCAGCGTACCATTGTCTTTGTGAAAGAGGGCCAAAAACCTGTTGCCCATAGCCAAGCCAGACAGAATCTCTTGCAGTCAGCCCAGGGATGGGAAATGGAGGTTGACCTGGGGAGGAGACTCCATTTTCCTGAGGCGGTGCTATCCACAACTCTAAGGCCCGACATTATTGTGTGGTCTTTGGAGGGAAAGAGGATTATCCTAGTGGAGCTGATTGTACCGTGGGAGGAGGGCTGTGAGGAAGCTGCAGAGAGAAAAAAGGGAAAATATCAGCAACTTGTCCAAGACTGTCGGGACAAGGGGTGGACAACATGGCTGATGACTGTGGAAGTCGGGTGTCAAGGATTCCCAGCTCAATCTGCATGGAATCTGATGACAAAGGTTAGACTGAGAGGCCACTTGAGGAAAGCAGCCGTTCGTAGGCTGGGAGGAGCAGAAGAAAGAGACTCCTGTTGGCTCTGGCACAAGAGAGAGGTTATAAGCTGGAAGACTGGTGGAGAGGGGCAGTGACCTGGCCAGTCACTGCTGATCCGCCAGCTGGAGGGTGTTGTGGTTAAGGGTCGAAACATCCAGTGAAGGCTGTAGACCACCTGATGACCTCTCTTCCAGGCCAAGGCTTCACCCATTAGAAATGGGTGTATATTAGCATCGCAGATGTATTATACAACTGAACATATATTATTATTATTATTTATTAATATAATATATTCAAATAGAAACTGTTATTTTAAATTGTATTAATATTTCAAGATATTACTGTTTTAGTGCATTCATGATCAAATAAATGCAGCCTTGGTGAGCATAAGAGACTTTCAAAACCAATTAATTATATGAGTGATATATTGACTCATTTATGCAATCCCTAACGTGGCTTGGGGAAATATTAAAAGATTTTAAAAGATAATAATAATATAAAAAACTATTTATAATATACTACATTTAATATCAACACCCTAGCAACAGCTGAGCAATGCACTGTATGCCTTATAGCAACCACAAAGCAACACTCTGGCAAGCATTCAGAACACCTAACGTCATACAGCATGAAACGAAGCACTCCTGTTTCTTCAGAAAATATAAAAATCTAGTTTTGTCTCTTCCACTTTGCCTTTATACATTTCAAACATGATTACCCAGACTGCATTTTACATTTACGGCATACTACAGAAGACAGTACTGAATGTAAAGCAGTTAGAGAAGAGCATTATCTATCTATCTATCTATCTATCTATCTATCTATCTATATATATATATATATATATCTGTATTATTATTATTACTGATTTAAATTTTTAGAGTTT
>JAUMHI010000051.1:5940775-6029343 GCA_032359435.1 Enteromius unitaeniatus
CATGGACGAGACCAAACAATACACAAGGACAGGGGGGAAAACGGAGCAGACCAAAACATGAACAGAATACAGACATGACACTTCATAAGGTCATATAATGAGTGTTGCAAAATAAAAGAAAGAAATGAAACTTTTCTCACACTAAAAAAACGAAAAGTAATGAGGCCAGAAGCAGTAAAGGGGGAACGGTGAACTAGAAGCAAGCAAACAAGCAAACAAGCAAACAAAAACTTACTTTAGGAAAGAGGAGGCCTGAAGCATTGCATAGGGTCTGAGCAAAAATAATAAATAAATGAATAAATAAATAAGAGGAGGCCAGAAACAGTGTAGAGAGACTGTCGGAAAATTCATAAGTAGAGAGGAGGCCAGTAACAGTGCAGGAGCAGCACTAACTAACTAACTATAAACAAATAAATAAAAGGAGGCCAGAACAGTGGAAGGGTACAACTAACTCAAATATTTGGAATGAAAGACCAGAAACTGTACAAGGAAGGAAGGAGGCAGGCCATAAACAGAGTAGGGGCTCAACTTAACAAAAAAGAGAAGGAAGGAAGAGACCAGGGCCCAGCTTTTTCCAAAGTAATCCACTGTGATTTTGGATAATGGATTGGATCAAATCTTAAAAATGGGTTTTTCAAAAGAAAAAACAGATTACATAATCGGATTAGATCACGTAATCTTGGTTTTGATCTGGATCAAACCTTTAGTTTGGGTTTTTCAGAACTTTTTTGTAGGATTTGGATCACTTTGATCCAAAAAATCTTGATTAAACTGATCCCATCGGTAGGATGGATTCAGCGTGGATTTAATGCCCAAAATGTAATGAAAACTTTTAAAAAAGTAATGCAAAGAACTGCAATCACTGATTTTTGAAATCCAAAACAAATCCAAATCAGAAATAGTGTCTAACTATTGTGTCCCTTGTTGCACGTCCTGTTTGCTCATTCTGGTAGAATGCAGGAGGTTGGTCAGGGTCTCCAAGGGGCTCAGGTGCATCATTGTCAGCACAGTGCAGGACAATACAGGCAAGGGTTATGTTGCATGCTTTCTGTGGTTCCGGTCCCAGGTAGTTAAGGCATGCAAAGCGCCTCCTTAGAACTCTATTTAAACGCTCAATTGCACATCTTGCTCTACAATGAGCAGTGTTGAAGCGTGTCTGCGCCGGTGAATTTGCTGTTAGAAAAGGAGTCATCAGCCATGGTAGGAGTGGGTAGGCACTGTCTCCTAATATTATGCCACCTGGTCGGTTGGTTTGGAGGTCACTATATAGAGCGCTCTCCCTCAGGATGTGCAGGAAGTCACTTCTGCAAAAAGAGACTGAAAGGGCAGAAGCACAGCTCCTTTCAGGAACAACTGACTCTGACCAAACTGCAGCAGATCAAGGCCAGACTTGAGATCCGCCTCCTAAAGGCTACCCTCAGACAAGCTGGTCTCTCCACATCAGATGAGGAAGTCTGAAATTATTGTGGAGTATTTGACATTAAGTCTTTTTTTTTTAATTCAATACATCTATATTTGAAACTTGTTCTAAATATCAACATGTACAGTGTTTGTGTTGTAGGTCTCAGACGAGCGGAAGAGAATGTGGTGGGGTTTTTCTTGTTTGTAGTTTTTTTAAATGTGTGTGTTTTCATTTAAAATTAAAATAAACTTATATTGACCCCACACTGGCTATTGTACTTGTTGCTCTAACCATATCTGTAGTTCTACATCGTGATTTCCTATCCTGTTTGAGCACTGGTTATCCAGATTTGGTGATCCTGAAAAGTTCCTATAAAGATCAGATTGATCCAATCCAATGTTTCTTTGAAAAACTGGCTCAAAAGTAAGCTGGAGTACGTGATCACAGATCGCAAAAAAAGGATTACTAAATCCGGATAAATTTTATCCTGATTAAACCTTTTGAAAAAAACGGTCCCAGGGGCTGGTTGCATAGAAAGTTAAGACTAGCATTAAAAGTTAGTCAGCAACATTTTTCTTTAAGACTGGTCAGAGTGTTTTTTACACTCTGCAACCTATGCTGACAAACTAACCTGGTTCAGAGCAGGCTAACTGTCAGGCTAAGCTGAGCTCCTCTATCACTAACCAGAATCAGAAAGAGCTTTATTGCCAAGTATGTTTGCGCATACAAGGAATTTGTTTTGGTGTCACAGCTACCAGTACACAGAGACAACAACAGCACAAAGAGGAATAAAAATAAAAATCAAAAACACAAGAATAAATTTAAATAAATAAACTGTAAATTGTATGTACAGGGTGCTATGGATTAAATATGAATAGTATAACAAATATGATTGGAAATGATAATAGATGAAGGATGTACTATACAGTAGGGTGATAAAAATAAACATTGCTTATTGCACATATTTTTGAAGTGGAAGAACTATTAACTGTTCATGAGGTAGATTGCCTGGGGAAAGAAACTGTTCTTGTGTCTGACTGTCCTGGTATTTGGTGCTCTGTAGCGCCAACCAGATGGCAAGAGTTCAAAAAGGTCAGAGCTCAGATGTGAGGGATCCCGAGTGATTTTCTGAGCCCTTTTCCTCACTCTGGATGTGTACAGTTCTTGAAGGGTGGGCAGGGCTTCACCAATAATCCTTTCAGCAGATCGAACTGTCCTCTGTAGTCTTCTGATGGCAGATTTTGTAGCTGAGCCAAACCAAACCGTAATAGAAGTACACAGGACAGACTCAATTACAGCTGAGTAGAACTGTTTCAGCAGCTTTTGTGGCAGGTTGAATTTCCTCAGCTGCTTAAGGAATTACAGTCTATGTCCCACTTCAGCTTCTGGGAGAGGATGGTCCCCAGGAACCTGAATGACTCCACTGCTGCCACAGTGCTGTCCATGATGGTGAGTGAGGAGAGAGCACGGGGGCTCCTCCTAAAGTCCACTATCATCTCCACTGTTTTGAGCGAGTTGAGCTCCAGGTTGTTAAAACTGCACCAGACAGCCAGCTCTTTAACCTCCTGTCTGTAAGCAGACTCATCACCGTCCTGGATGAGGCCGATGAGTGTGGTGTCATTTGCAAACTTCAGAAGCTTGACAGAGGGGTTTTTAGAGGTGCAGTCGTTGGTGTAGAGGGGGAAGAACTAGGGACAGAGACCTGGGTCAGTTTGGTCTGCGTGAGTGTTGGGGTGATGGTATTGAAAGCAGAGCTGAAGTCCACAAACAGGATCCTTACGCAAGTCCCTGGTCTGTCCAAATGTTGCAGGATGTAATGCAGTCCCATATTGACTGCATCATCCACAGACCTGTTTGCACGGTAAGCAAACTGCAGGAGGTCCAGTAAGGGTCCAGTGAAGTCCTTCAGATAATCCAACACCAATCTCTCAAGAGACTTCATAACCACAGATGTTAGTGCCACCGGTCTGTAGTCATTAAGTCCTGTTATCCTGGGTTTCTTAGGGACCGGGATGATGGTGGAGCATTTAAAGCAGGCAGGAACTTCGCACAGTTCCAGAGATCTGTTGAAGATCTGCGTAAAGATGGGGGCCACCTGCTCAGAACAGGTTTTCAGACAGGCTGGAGTCACACCGTCTGGGCCTGGTGCCTTTCTTCTTTTGTTCTTCCAGAAGACCTGGCACACATCATCTTCACTAAACTGAAGGGCAGGTATGGGGGAGAGGGGGTTTGATGGCGGTGTTAATGGTTGTGTGAAGAGATGTTCTGGGCGGGCGTCATGTGTTAGACTGGGAGTTTAAAATCTACAGTAAAACTCATTCAGGTTTTAGAAAGTTGTTGATTGGCCACAGTGCTGGGGGATGGTGTCTTGTAGCTAGTGATGGCTTTCAAACCATTCCACACTGAAGCTGGGTCGCTGGAAATAAAGAACATAGGAACATAGATGCATAGGAATGCATCGATATTACAACTGATTCTCTCACATACAATTATTTTGTCAGTCCAAAAATAAAAGTATACAGAAAATGCAACTTAAATCAAATAGTCTTAAAAATATACTCTATTTAATGTAGGCTATTGTGGCCTAAATGTAATGACTTTTATAGACACACACACACACACATATATATATATATATATATATATAGTAGCTAATTGCAAATTCAGTTTCTAGTCATGCAGCCTTTCTCTCTGGTTTTATGACAGTTGTACCTTTTATGGTTATTTGTAGAACATTAAAACATTACAATGTAAAATTGCTTTTTAAAGCATTACAAAACACTAAATTAAAAATTAAAATCATCCAATTAAACAAGAAATAATAGAAATCAGTTACATTTTTACTGATAAGAGAAATACACATTTAACTCATTTTCAGGCAAGGTGGGGAGGTTATGATGATTCTAACGCCCCACTGAGGGAACAACACGATTTCTACTGATCGATCCATAGTGGATATTATGTCCAGGGGGTCCAGTAACCATAGCAGCGCCTGCTACTATCATACATTCTCAGAAATAAAGGTACAAAAGCTGTCACTGGAACGGCATCTTTTCAAAAGGTACACTTTTGTACCTATTAGGTTCAAATATGTACCTTAATATATACGGTATACGGTCCGGTACAGTATGGCACTGTACGCAATTATATCCGTTTCCATTGTCTGATGAAGAGCCTGCATGCTTGAAACGTCACACACCATGCGAAAGTTTTTTTTCTTTTTAAAGGTTTGGTATTTTTGGAGCTTTGGTGTTGCCGACTTTACATTTAAAACCTGGTTCTACTTATTTTTTTGTCAAGCAATCAGTTAAGATTGATGTGTTTGTCCACAGTTAACGTCTAAAAGCAAATATTTTAGCAGACCATATACTTTACTTAATTATAATTATAATAATAATTTACTGTATTATAGCATTTAGCAGCGTTGATTCACTTGCGTAAGCCTCATCCACTCCTGACAGAAAAATTTATATATCTCATGACATTTGCAGATGAAACTATACCTGCATGCATGTCAGTATACATGCACTGAGGAAAACATAATGTGCACATAATCCTCACTCCCTGAAACCAAACTGAATTAGTGAGATTGCATGAACTTAAATTGTCACTTTTGATACCGCTTGTAAGGTTATTTCAAGAACTTTAATCCCCACTTTTCTTAGCGTTTTTTACTACCTGGTCTCATGGCATGTGGGCGGGCCAATTTGCGAGACACAAAATATGTACCAATAAGTACATCAGTGCTGTTTCCAAAAGAAATGAACACTAGAGGCAGTAAAACTCTGACACCTTTTATTCCCTTTCACAGACATTTACAGAGAGACACAATTACTTGAATATCATGTTATAACTTCCAAACAATATTAATATGCTGGGAGATTTGAAAACTGATGCACGTATGTTCAGCTTCATATCTATGGGTTTTCATAGAAGGTAGGTTTTCTTGGTAGCTTACGTAATACGGCATTGCACTTAGGTGATGGAAAGTTCTGGTTCAAACCCTATGTAACCACAGTTTGACAAAACGGATCAAATGTGCATAAAAGGAAGTTGAAATGGAACGATTGCATCAATAAATTCCTTTTTATATCAATTTTACATTTATTATCGGGGATACATTTAGGGTTGGATTTGGTGTAGGGACTATTTCCAACAACCTAGAGCATT
Source organism: Enteromius unitaeniatus (assembly GCA_032359435.1). Taxonomy (NCBI): domain Eukaryota; kingdom Metazoa; phylum Chordata; class Actinopteri; order Cypriniformes; family Cyprinidae; genus Enteromius; species Enteromius unitaeniatus. The sequence goes on from JAUMHI010000051.1 coordinate 5,946,348, forward strand.
AACTTTCAGTGACAGTTCTTATCAATATTTAAATGCAATGCAAAAAAACCCAAACAGCAGCACAGCAATACTTACCTATGTCAACGTAATGAAATGTGCCAGGGTTCACATATTGAACCTGTGTTTTTAGCGCCACTCCATGGACATGTCTCTATGAAAATGCGGTGAAACATGCAGTAAGGTATGTGTTACACATTTTTATGAGACCACATATTTTCTTTACATATAGGTCTTTTTTTTATGAGACCAGGTTGAACTCTACAATGACTAAGCTTGCAACCACATCTACTTTGTGAGCAACCTGATCTCACAGAATTGTGTGAAATAACCACAAACTCTTAATGCATAATTCTGTGTTGGTGTCACATAATCATCAAAAATTCCGTGATGGGCTCACGCAAAAGATTACAATGTAATTCAGTGACAGGCATCAGCCGTGATCCACTCACGGATTTGGACTGAAATATTAGGTAATGATATTGCCATTATTGCATATGTATTGGGGTGTGATTTTTTTTACTGTAAATGGTCACAACAGTTTTATTTATGTTAATTTATTTATACATTTATGAGCACATAACCCAACACCTGCCCCTAAACCTACCATCTGTTAATAAAACACAAGATAAACCAGCAGTTACAACTACCAACATTATTTATTAAAAATTATTAATATTCAAATTATTCCGATGCAAAAGGATTGATCACCATTTCTCTGTCTGCGGTGACTCATCTGTGTTGCAGGCTGCTGCTTTGCGCAAATTAAAAAAATGCCGCCTGGAGAACCCTTACATCAGCCTTGGTTGTAAAATTCTATTGGCTCTCGCGTGTCTCGTGACTGATTGCGTTGTGCTGTTGTGAAATGTTATTGGCTCTTGTGTGTCTGCTGATCGATTTGCGTCATTCTACAGGACGAGAGTATGTTTTCAATAAGAGTCAACGTGTTAACGGAGCGGGTTAATTTCAGCGATTAAAACCTTGTATTTTACTCTTTTCTTCGCATAAAAGACAGCGTATGGCTTTAGAAGGACATGAAATACAACAACTTGTTAGTAATGTTTTTTTTTCTACTGCTTATGGGAAGTAGATCTTTTCGGTGATTACGTGACACCAACACGGAATTATGCATTAAGAGTTCGTGGTTATTTCACGCAATTCTGTGAGGTCAGGTTGTTGTGAAAAGCACCCCATAACAGTGCAAGGGCACAACTAACTAACTGAACAAAAATAAATTGCCACAAAAATTGTAAAAAGGCACTGCTGACTAACCAACTAAAAATAAATAAATAAAGACCAGAAACAGTGTAGGGGCATATAACTAACTAATTAAAAATTAGCAAAGAGAAAACCAGAAAAAGTTTAAGGGCACAAAATATATTTATATCTAATATATCTAAAATATTTGGAAAGGTGAGACCAGAATAAAACAGACAGACAGAGAGAGAAATAAAGACAGAAATATTTAATTTACCTTCAAGTGAGAAGCATGTGTGTTTGTTTTCTCAACTTTTTCACCTTAAACCTGCATAGTCATCTAAACAACAACATGAAAGCCTCTTATGCGAGACCCTGGCTTTGAAGAGTAGTTTTTAAAACTGTCAGAGAGTGCAGCCATGAGAGGAACGTGGCAACAAAACATATCTGGACTTTTAAACCACGCAAAAAAACATTTTCACTGCATTAGATAACATAATATTAAATCAAGTGGCATTCTTTAAAAAATGAAAAGGCACTTCATGCAAAACACCTCACGCATAACCTTGCAACTTCTCACTTTTAAAAAAATAAAATAAAAAACACCTTGACACCAACTGCTTAACAAATATTCGATTTTGATCAGACTCAAAACTTCTACGTTTTTAAATGTAGCCAAAATATCCTAAACTTTTAAGGCCACTGTACGTAATGGCAGTTTGAATACTAATAAAGGGTCTATTGTAAAAATGAGAGGTGACCCTCTCGTCACTCTTTCTAGATGATCATCCATCTGTTTGGAAAATGAGGTGTTGCTGTGCGCTGTGGGATCTGGACCATACCTTTAATAGTGAGATTAGTTTACGCCAAGTCATCTAGTACCATTTCAAAAGTTAGCGGAAACCAAAACAAAGCCATTATTAAACAAGATTTCAAGTTGAATTTTTTCAAAAGCATCAAGGAGCAAAACCAACACCTGGGCTGAAGATGAGGGTCAAAAGGCTAATAATGACTCAAGGGGAAATTTCTGGAAAGACAAGTAAGATAGATGCATCACTGAAAGTTGGAAGAGCCATGGGGCCATGGCAGCAGTCCATGATTGTGGGGCAGGTGGTGCAGCCAAGGGCCTGGCCAGGTCAGAGGACAAAGGTGTGAGGTCTGGACCCAAGCTGGTGGGTCAGAGAGAGCCAGCTGGCTGACCACACCGCACAGCTGAATGATTCAAAGGTTAAAATCAAACTGTGGAAAATGAAAAAGCTGAAGAAAGTGTAGGCGAGTACTCATTCTGTGCCGTTATTTGTAAACACAGTTAAATTTTAGTATATAGGCCTACTATTATAGTATTTCTTGATATATTAATGAAAAAATATTAATGTTAAAGTGCCCCAATTATGAACTTTTTAAAATTACCTTTTATGTGTAACAACTCCAAGTGCATGAAAACATCGTGCAGAGTTTTATATCTGAATCCTTAAAATTAGTCAGTCCCAAGTCATATTTCACATATTGCCTGCCCGCAGACCTGGGAAAACCTATTTTTCGCATTGGTCTGAATAAAAATGCTAATTAATTCGATGCCACTAAGTGCCACTTTTGGAGCGTTAAAAGCTTATATACACTGCTGTAAATAAAATCGACCAATCACAGGAGGGGTTTGGAAAAAAATGATTGTTACAACTCCTTTGGGAGTCCTTTAACAAATAAGTTAAAAATAAATGCATGTTATAAGAAAATGTAAGTTTTTTTTACCTTGCATGCATGTTAATTTTGGTAAACAATAACAACACTATATGCACTTTCCTATTTTTGCACGATGGGAAAGAAGTTTACTTTAGTCTTCATTGTCACATAATCCTTCAGAAACCATCGTAACATGCTTATTTGGTGCACAAAAAACATTTCTAGAAAACAGTTCTGCTGACCCCAAACCTCTAGTTTAACAGTAGTCTAAAAAAACAAAATAAAAATACTGAGGTAAGCAGCAGTTCTCTTGAGTAAATGCAAGAATCGGTTCTCTCTCTGTGGTTCAGTCTACTGAAATTAGTCAATTTGTTTTCTTTTTTTATTCAGGATAAAAGTCCGACCATAAGCGAGAAAAAGCACTGGGTGAGTGCAAGTGAAGAATGTTGAGTTTACTTGAGGGAGAACACTTAAAAAAAATGTTTTAAGAGCTTACAATTTTAGCTGAGAACAGATACCCTGAGGATCAGGTCCAACACTATCAAAGTTCAGCCAGTAATGATGGATCTTACCATAAACGTGAAAGCCCCCAGGAACCAAAATGCATGAAACTCTTTAACAAGGTACCGGTGAAGATTCAACAAATATTAAGGTAGAATAAATGTACCAGTAATAGAACACAATTCAAATACTCCAGCAAAGCCCTGCAGCACTAAAAGACAACTCGGCAGCTCGGCGAAGTAAATGCAACCACGCTATCATACTTGTACGCTAATAGACTGTGACGTACTGTTCCAATAGATTATTCTCTCTCAAGCTGTTCTTTCCAATCTGCTTCAAATCTAGAGTCAGACAGTGAACATGCCGGCTGTGTGGCCCGTCCATGTGAGGTCTCCAGCGACAGCAAACTGTGAACCTGCCATCTGAGGTGAACTAGCCTGAGGCGAAGTTCTCGTGTGATATTATTCATTCCAACGGTGGACAAAAGCGAGCGCCAATGCAGCAGCTTGAGGTCGGTTTTATTATTTTTGAGCTATTGTGTTATTCTGTTCCACATGAACATTTCATTTGGTTAAAGGAGAAGCTGAATGCACTTGACGAGAAGGCCAACTTCCAACGACAAGACAGAAGCCTGTTATAGTGACAGTCTGAGGAGACAGAACACAAGTAAACGTCAGACGTTTTCTCAAAGCTGTGGATATTTAGGGAGACACCTGCCTGCAAGCATTTGTCATCCTCAAGGCGTTGTGGTTTTGTTAGTTTATCTTCCAAAAATAATTTCGCTGTTTCTAGCTCAAAGGAACCGAAAAAACCCTGAGCATCTTTTGGAGGATGAGTCTGGTTCAAAGACAAGAAGACATTGGGTGGTGGATCTCCAGGGAGAAGTTGACACGTTGAAGATAGGAAATCAGATTCTGCTACATCTTTATTAAGCAGATTACCTCTTTCTTATATCCTGAGATCCAGGGGCAAAAACCTAATTAGAAAGAAACTGGAACAAAACAAAATCGTGTTATATGACAGAACCTAGACATATGACAGAATTAATGATTTGAGATGAGTCGGTCTAAGGAGCTGACAGTCACGAAAAATCTTTATGACAAGTCAAACTTGGTTAGAGAGCTGAAAGCTTTTGCGATGGATAAGTGGTCTGAATGATTTATTGTAAGCGTGTGTCCTCCACTGAATGCATCTCACTCCCACGTGTCTCACAGTTACTAAAGAATCAGAAAGGATTCGCTTTTTGTATTCAAAACGGAACACATTAAAACATAATAAAGAAACGGAATTTGCCATCTCATATTTCTTGACATTTTCAATTCACCAATTTAAAAAAAACTGGACACCTTTTAAAATGGAAAATGAAGTGTTCTTGTTATTTAAGCATCTGTCTGTCCTTAATCACTGTACTCATAAATAAAATAAGTGCTTCCGTTGATATTCAGAGTCACAATGTCAAATGACTCCTGTGGTGGAATGAATCACTGTAGTTAAAATGATTTAAAGATAATCTCTAAACACGTTCAGCAAAACCTCTGCACTCGGAGCTGTCATTTAAAAGTCAGTGCTTCTACTGCAAGTGACAGTGAAGAAAAACAGATGATTCTGACAGGGACAGTAATATGAAAGTATGTCTGAAGGTCACAGCAATCTTAAAAAATAAAAATAAAAAAGCTCCAGCCACGGGTACACAATATTATGGTATTATAATTGTAGATTTTATTTAAATATAGTATTTATTATATTTATTTTAAAAAATCCAATACTAATTTACAGTACATTTACATTGTAATATTTATATTGTTATTATACATTTTTATTTCATTTCATATTTAATTCATTTTATGATAGCTAATCCGTTATGCATTTATTTTTATATTGTTGTATCTTTAGTTGTAAGACTAATAAATCAAATCGCATTAACGTGCTGTAAAACCCAATTGTTCCTTTTTGCAGATAATATTTTGCAAATACTACTGAATAACTGATTATATTAGGCAGAACTGAATGAAGCAGATTTTCTTTTCCCAGCAAGCACTGCTTCGATTAGGGGGTAAATATTGAAATTAAGTGTTATTTTGTATGCTTGGGCACAAGATTAATATAGAGCGGGGATAATTTAACATGAAAAATATTATCTTGTTGTGCACTAAGTTTCCACTCATAAATATTGGTTTTTAAACTTACTTGGTTTAAGGCAATCAGTCTCCTCAGATGGTTCGAATTAACTCATTGACCTTTAAGGCCCACAAAAACAAAGGAACTCTCTTAATTTCATCTAGTCCACATACAAAACATAGGCTATAGATTTATTATAGATGTTCTTACCCAGTGGTTCATTTTAGCTTAGACGCGCAACAAGATTTGTGACTTAGCTTGTGTAATTATTTTCACAAAACATTATAAGAACAGTTCTTGCCATACCAAATATTTTATTTAGCTACCTTACTGATAAGATGCTACTGAAATTGAATGTGCGTGCCTTAATACATGGCATATCTCATCTATAACCAGCCACCGAAGAACCTGTGTGCTTAATATGCTCATGAAGTCTCTTGCCTGAAGAATACAATGATTAATGGGCAACATTAGGCCCCTTTTTGGGACTTTTTCAACTAAAGACTTTTACATACTAACTGCAGGTTAAAATCTGCCTATTTTGTGGATATATATAGCAATAGTTTGGGCCCAGATCCATCAGAGCCCATCACCTGAAGCACGCCGTTCTCAATGGGAGTATGATGATAGCGGTATTAAGCCATGTGCTACACCAAAGGCCTTAAAGCTCTTGACTAATAGGCTACAGAACCACTCATGTGAGAAAGTCTGAACCAAACGGGTGTAGAAATGAGCTCATTAGGCCATTAAAGTTACTCGATACTATCACGATGTCCAAACATGCACGAAGCAATAAAGTTGTGAATATTAAGCTTAGTAAATCATAAAAGCGAGATTGTGAAATCACAATGCAGCTGTATATACTTGGTATTAGATGCTAAATAATAATAATTACATTGGAACTTATGTAACCTTAAATGCTTAAGCTCAAGGTACTGAATAGGTCTTCCAGCTCTGATTAGATGAGTTAGGAAAAGGTGGCCTGTAGAGAGAGGTTGTAAAGCCAAACAGTAGTAGAAGTCAGTGTATATTCTCCCGCTGTGTAAACTTTTTTTTAACTCTAGTTTTCCCCTTCTCCAAGCAGCATTTGTAACTGCTATGACAAGACCATGCATAATTTAAACTGCACAAAACCACCTGCAGATAAGTTGGAGGTTTAGGTGGCCGAAGGGAGCCGGTGGACTGCTTGAGAAACCAATTTTTCAATTCCGTTTGGTGCTGCATTTTTGATTCCATTTCTGAACCACTAGAATCTCCACTGGTTGAGTCAACATTGCTATGTGGAGCTGGACGTGACTCTCAAGGGTGGAGAAGTTATACTTAAAAAAGAAAAAAGAAAAAAAAAAAAAAAAGGGATAGTTCACCCAAAAATGAAATTCTGCTGAAAATATGCTCATCCTCAGGCCATCCAAGATTTAGGAGTTGTTTGTTTTTGGAAATAATGTACCATTGCATCACTTGCTCATCAATGGATCCTCTGCAGTGAATGGGTGCCATCAGAATTAGAGTTCAAAGAGCGGATTAAAATGGTCAAATTCACATGACTTCAGTAAAATCAATCAAATTGTGCTTTGTTTTTAAATCAGCTTTTTGGACTCTCATTCTCACGGCACCCACTCACTGCACAGGCTCCAGTGGTGAGTGATGTAACGCTACATTTCTCCAGATCTGTTCTGATAAAGAAACAAACCCACCTACATCTCGGAAGGCCGAGGGGCAAGAACATTTTTTTGCAAATGTAAATTTTTGGGTGAACTACTCATTAAAAGGAAATTTAATTCTGAATAGTTAATGTTGTACAGCTGTTTCTAAGTTAAAATTAAAAGTAAGTAGTTCAACATTGAAATCACCCAGCAATCCTTAATATAGATGTATTAAAAGCTCAAATAGCGTCAGTTTAGAATTGAATAAATATTGGCCGCATAAAGACTGTCACAAACCATTTAGTGGTTTCTTTTTTGCTCGGTTTCTTTATTAAGCTTGAGGGTGTTATAAAAGGCTTTTAAATGTCTCAGTGGGTTTAAATACTACAAGCTCAAGCTCCTTGAAAAATCAACATCTTTTAGAAATTTCAATGGCATTGAATATATTACGGAGCTCATTTGAAATTCAAGTCTTGAAGAAAAGATCTTCTCCCAACCTGGAATACAAAGAGAGCACACAAAGTCATAAACGTTCAACAGGCACTTCCAACACATCCTTGTATTTAAGCACAGCCTATACCTGGTACTTCCCCAGTCACCAGCCAGGTTGTCGGCTAGGCTGCGCAACATCCAGAACGTCTTCAGCACCTGCGCTCCGTCACGTGAAACAAAACACTGACCGAGCCAAGCAGAACATGACCCTGCAGATATACACACAGATTGTCAGATCATTGTAACATTGTGTTCCAACCAAAGCCAAAACATTATTTTAAGGATGGTCGCTTGCAGGGTAACCATAGTTTCTGGCAAATTAACACAGTTACTAGCAGGAAGTGAGAAAGTAGATGCTGCTGGTAGATGAAGTGGCTATATCATTATGCTGTCAAAAATCATTCCCCATTGACATCCATTCAAAAGTAAATGCACATCTTAAGTAATAAAAAGCAAAAGTTTTTTGCAGTTTGGTTACCATGGTAAATTGCTTTGGTTATTCTACAAAAGAGGTGGCATTTCCACTTTTCGGAAACTAAAGTCAGTGTGTCAAATCTACAGTGCACAACTTTGCACTGTTCATTTATCTTCCTTCTAATGCAACACAACATTACCATTAATTTACCAGTGACTGGCATGTTTTCATATCAGTGATGTTGTAACTAATTAAAAACTAATTAGGAAGCTGTGCAGCAGCAGTGCTGACAAATTTTGTTTAAAGTTTAAGAAAAGAAAAAAAAAAAAAAAAAAGAGAAAACATTCTTTTTATTTTTTTTACATATTAGGCATTTTATATTTAATTGAAAACCAACTCTTAGCTGATAATGTGTAAAGCCACATTACAATGAGTACATTTTTCACATAGTTTCATGCTGCAAACAGCAGGATACAAACGTTTTAGTACCCTGGACCACAAAACCAGTAAGTAGCACAGGTATATTTGTAAATATGGCCAATACATTGTGATGATCAAAATTATTGATGTTTCTTTCATCCCAAGAATCAAGTATAGATCATGTACTAAATCTTCATGGAACATTTTTTACCGTAAATATATTAAAACCTCATTTTTAATTAGTAATATGCACTGCTAAGTACATTTGGAAAACTTTAAAGGCAATGTTCATAATGTTTTGATGGTTTCCAGATTGCATATCAGCCTAACAAACCATCCATCACTGGAAAGCTTATTTATTCAATTTTCAGAATATGTAAAACAAGATATAACAACTTATGACAGTCTTAACACTGAAATTATGTGGCAAACAAGTAAATATAATCACCATGTCTCTTTTCATTTAGTTAAACGGTACTAGGATCAATTGTACATTACCAAACTATTGATTTGTAGCAGATATTTAGGAACAGTAGGCTGACGTTAACGGTGTTACATTCACAGTTCTTGTTGTTATAAAGAAGCGGTGTAATCTGTAAGGATACGGTGTTTGACAGGTTATTATGGTCTAGTAGTGTGTAGCATTACCTTTCTCCCAAAGCACGGAGAATGAAACGGCGGGTTGAGTCCCGTTACCAGCTATCCCGATGATCCGTGCACTGCGGTGTGAACCGGCGGCGCCGCGGGTGCTCTCCACCGCGGTCTGATACACACCTCTGACCTCTGACCCTTCTGCCTTCATACGGAGCGTGGAGCCCAGCTCGTTGCGCCAGACGCCCGTGATGTTACAAGAACTGACCTTCGGGGATCAAGCGACCATTTTAATCAGGCAAGCACGCATGACAAAATCACGATATGGATTCGTGATTTCTCAAATACCTTCATGTCCAGCGTCGAGGACTCATTCGCAGTCGCGGTTCGAGAGGTGATTAAAGTCACACAAAGCCAATACCACATTAATGAGTTCATCTTGGTGCAAAACGGAGGGTCACCACGGGTCATATTTCACGCCTTACCCTGCACGACGTAATCAAGTTAATTAATCTGCATATGCAGGTAATCCTGTTATTGGTCGTTTATAAATTAGAGTCGCTTTTTCTTTTCCTTATTGGAAACTTCTAATTAGACTGACCAGAGGGAGGCAGTGTTGACTCAAATACATAATTAATCAGCCTACACAATATGAAATGACTGCGTGTTTTATGATGATTTGTTACCTGATTATTCAACAGTCCGGGTTAGTTGTCACACTTTTTACACCAGCTGATATCTCTTATGGTTTTTATTTCTTTATTTTTCATCAAGACATTTTGCATAATACATTTCTACATAATTACATATGGTGTCAGGCTAAGCACTGTTCAAAAGTTTTTTTTGTTTTTTTTTAGGAAATAGAAAAATAATAAATTTATTTAGCAAGGCTGCATTAAATTATTCATAAGTGATGATGTTAACATCTATAATGTTAGAAAAGATTTATATTTTAACTGCTGTTCATTCGAAATTTGTATTATTTAAAGAATTCTAATGAAAGAAAGTGTATAATACATTATTTAAAAAAAAAAAAAACCTGAATGATCATGTGTTTTGCATCACGCAAATAAATTACATTTTAAATGATATTAAATAAAAAAACAGACCAGAATATTGCTGTTTTACTGTATTTTTGATCAAATAAATGTAGCCTTGGAGACTTCTTTTTCAAAAACATTAAATATTTTACTAACTCCAGACTTTTGAAAAGCAGTTTGTAACTTTTTGAAAGTTTGAAAAGTTGTCACACAGGAACCTGCTATTAAACAGCCAATTAGGCTTTTCAGCTCATTATTCAGCTTATTATAGATGTTCTTACCCAGTGGTTCATTTTAGCTTAGACGCGCAACAAGATTTGTGACTTAGCTTGTGTAATTATTTTCACAAAACATTATAAGAACAGTTCTTGAATTTTGAACAACAAAATCTGAATTTTGAAAGCAAAAATGCAGGTGACATAAGAATGAATGCTCCCAAACTCTGTAATAATTATCTTCCAATGCCATTGACCTTCTTAATTCCCAGTACATCTGGTATTTTATGGCTCAGCTGATTTGAAAGTATGCTTCAGCTATTGGAGAACATCTTCCTCTTATGACTCAGCAAGTAAACACTGTGTAAAATGACAGGTTACTGCAGGCTGCTACGCGGCCTTGTGTGCCATTAATGCTTTTTCACTCAACAGCTGCAGAGAGGAAGCAACACTCATGTGGCATTTCAGAGAGCATTATGTTATGTGCTCATTATATTCGTTCAGAGACACTAAAGCTTTTTATTTCACTTTTTTTTTCTTTTTTTTTTTTTTTAGTTTTTCAGGGAATTGCTAGACGCGTCTGCGTATTTGGAAAGGCCAGAATTTGTACAGATGAAATCACACAGCAGTGGTCCTCTGGTATGTTTTATTTATTTTTAAATGTGATATTGCTGCATAAAAATACCTGCTCTCCCTCATATGTAAATATGTTCACGTTTTTGGGAGGCAACAGAGCTGAAGATTGATGTGTAAATATTAATAGAAGTTGCAGCTTGTGCCTAGAGTGGCCTGATTTGTATTTTTTATTTTTTTTTCCTCCTGTCAGTTGTGTTTTGGAAGAACAGGTGTGTGTATCTTTGTACCTTTGCTTCTCTTTTTCTTCTCTGAAAGGATTATTGAGTCGCTTGGGTGATGGTTGCATCAGTAATCCCTGTCCCATTGGACGCAATTGCTAGTTTTATAACAAACTCCAAAATGCACAGAAAAGGAAATATTTTTATAAGGAGAAATATGTGTGTGTGAGTGTACTATGCAAGATATTTGAAAAATCTAAATGGAAAAAATAATACTATTATAGTTATTATAAACTATTGAAAACAGTTATGGTGTTTAATTTATTTATTTTACAACAATTTAATGCATGAATGCTGAATCTTTTGCAATTTAATGCATGAATGCTGAAAAAATGCATAAATCATGACAGTAATGACAATAGTCATTAAGACTTTTCATCCAGATCTTTTTTTATGCACTGTGTATATTATATATAAATATGTAATATTATTTTAAATTGTAAATGGCACTTATAATTTTGTACATTTTTTGATCAAATAAATGCATACAATAATGAACACATGAAACAGCTTTAAAAAATATTTTAAAAAATCGTACTGTTTCCAAACTTGTAGTGGTAGTGTGTATGTGGACACAGGAGTAAAGTGATAACAAAAGAGTTTATTCAGACAAAGGTTCTTCGCAGGATAGCGGGAAAAAGGTAACTCAAATGTAAATATCCAATTCCAACAGAAACGATAATCAAATTGAAAATCTTTCTTGGTTCCTTTGCTGAGTAGTGGGAGCACGCCACTTAGACGATCCAGGAGAAGGAAAGGCTTCACAGAGGATAGGAGAGACACACTGGAGGAGCTCAGGTAAGCACACAGGTAAGTGACATTGATTATAGATAGCATAGGGATAGTCCACTTACATACTAATGAGATCGGACAGTGAGTGAACTGGTGAGTGTGCTTTTATGTGGTGGTTGATGAGTGTCATTGTGTTCAGGTGATTGTGACAGGTGCATGTCATCCAGGTGATCTTGAGAGCAGAAGGTCGAGCACAGCATGGGCGTAACAGTATGTATATATATATATATATATATATATATTTTTTTTTTTTTTTTTTTTTAACTGATTAATTTATTTATAAGTATATAAAATTCATATGTATACATATATATATATATATATATGTTTTAAAATATCATATATTTTAAAAAATATAGCTATTAAAAAAACAATGTTTATTTTTCATCCTGGGGTACAGAAAACATCCTCAGGTGAACTCCAGGTAAATCCAGTTGTTTGTGCAAAGAATTGACAGCAGTAAATCCATCAGTGACAAGATTACAGCTGTGCTGGTTGTTCTAAAATACTTTTTCTGTCTTTCTTTCTCACTGTTTGTCATTTATTCAACCAAAACAGTGGGAGAAATCCTGTAAATGTCCTCTTGTAACCTTTCTTCATCTCACCCACACTCCTATCCCAACATCTGCTGAATGAGATTCTACTGCAACGTCTCTTCTCTGATTGACACCTCTATTTCCCCAAAGGCAGAATAATCTTCTAGAGATACTGTCTGAGCAGCGCATTGTACCTTTGGGGAAAGACATTGATAAACTCGGTTATTCATTACACAATATCGATCAAGTCTGAACTGAGATTATTTTCAGTTAATGCATGATTTGATGGGATATAATGCAGTTTCTTTGCTTTGCATCAGTTGGCTTCATCTCACAGTGGCTTTGAATTCTAAACTCTGACATAACACAATTAGGTTTGCGAGTCATATGAGACGAGATGAGATGGACCAGACCTCAGAGAAAGATCTCCTTGCATGAAGCCTTTGATGAGCATCAAAGCACCTCAACAGGTGATCTGCTGCAGTCCATCCAACAGCTGCTCTGCATATAGCATTAGATCTCAAACTGTGTATTTTCGGTTTGATTCTGATGTTCGGACGTGCCATGTTACATTCTGCGATTGCATTTTAATGAATTACTGTAGGAGAGATACTGTCGTGTTCTCTCACAAACAGTAATGTTAGTGCTCCAAATAGCTATAAATTGTCTTCTGTTAATTATATGTTATATACAAAATGTTTGTAATGTGATATTTATCAGTGATGCAATGAATCTTATGTAACAATATAAAGTATAAATATTTGTAAATTAATTAAATTAAAATATAAGGATATAAAGAGAATAGAAATAAATATACAAATATTTCATATATATAAAAAAAGTATTTTCTAGTTTAGTAGAATTCATGTGTATCTTCTCTTGTTTATTAAATAAAAATATATATTTTCTTTGGAACTCTTTGCAGTTTTTAAGTTAAATTATCTTGTTTTGAGTATACAGTTCTTCCATCACTGGCACTGTCCCATCCTGGCAAAGGTTATGTCTGACAAACTGATAGAAGTTTGTATTTGTACTTCGTCTATGGCCCCTCTGTATCAAGGTCTACCCCAGGGTTCCGTGCTTGGTCCCCTTCTATTCATATATATACTGTATATATATATATATAAGTAATCAAGATGTCTTGTAAGCAGTAGTTTGATGATCCGATGATCGGTTTGCTATTTGTGTACCAGCAACCTGTAACACCAAGACTTTGAAAAACTTTTTGAATCTCCAAAACACCCTATCTAAACTCAAGAACTTAAATTTCATATTTCTTATTGTTATTCATTTTCATATTCATATTCATTTTATGTATTCTGTTTTCTGAACAAAAGCATTCTTGTGTACCTTAATTTGAATTAATTTATCTCAATTTAGATTTATTTAGCCTATTTTTAGTGGAAAACAAGGCAGAAATACACACACACACACACACATATATTTATATATATATATTTTTTTTTGCAACGTGTACTTTGTGAACTCTTCTCAACACTGGTGGGAGGTGTTAATATGAAGGGTCGGAGACGGGGAGGGAGAAAGTGCGTGTTTTTACAAACTGACTGTCACACTTGTTGCAGACCATGATCTTGACCGAATCTCTCACTGACCAGGAGCATCTTTGTTCTCAAAATGCCGAATGAGAGAGACGACCGCGACATGCATGCCAAAGAGCAGTTCATCATGTCTCACGCCGCTCTCTGCTCCATCCCGCTCGCGCTGTCGGCGGGAGATGCTGCTATAGCCGCCGCGGAGAGCGAGCGAGGCACACCCGACACTCACGGAGAAGAGTTTTCCTACAGCCACAGAAACTGTCGCCCTGACAGACCTATGTTAAACAGGTGTATGACTCTGCCTGGTACTCTTATAGAAAACGACCCCACCAAGGCAGAGGTAACTGATCTCCATCAAGTTGAGGGATCCAGGCATGAGTTTGGCCATCAGGCGCACAGGTTATTCGACAGCGATGATGACCTGGACTATCACCCGCACCATCACTGGCATCCTCACGAGAGCAACTCACACTATTCGTAAGTAAAATGAAATAAATAAATAAATGTAACACGCATTAGCACTGTGACGTGTAACATTGAAAAGTGGATTTTCACAAGACTGCAATTTACACAAATAATGTAGTAATTCATAGTAGCCTACATGCGTTTCATGTGAGTTTGCAGGAGTTTAAATGTATTCATTTGGACTTTTTTACTTTATTATTTTTGAATGGCCTCTCTTTGTGCTCATGGATTAGTTTTACTCAGTCACCCAGCATAGGAAAAAATGAAAATAAATAATACACTTTCCTCCGGTTTCACAGACAAGGCTTAAGCCTAGTCCTAGACTTGACTAAGTCTAAGCTGTTTTAACTGAACAAAACTTGCACTGGCTTTTCTTAAAATGTATAGGTGCCTTTGTTTAGCCTTAAGATTTACACAAGTAATGTTTTATAAAAATGTCCTAATTGAACTATGGTTTAATACTGGCTTAGGCTAAACCCTTTCTGTGAAACCGGGCCTATGTATTTGTTTTTAATCATTTCATTAATATTGTTGTTGTTGTTTTTATAAAGATCATATAGCACTGAAGTCTGGACTGGCTGCTGAAAGGTCAACCTAAATTTCTATTAAAATAGACATGTTATTTTTAAATATAGTACTGCTAGTAATATGGTTATGGTCATTACTGATAGCTAATTTATTTATTTATTTTTTTAAATAAAGTTGAGTTTTTAAAGAAAATTATTTATAAGTTAAGGAGTTTATTTTGTAACAAAAAAGTTATTTACTGTATCAACAACAGTGTAAGATGAATAAAAACTAAAAGTTAGGCAAATTAATTAAAAATTTTTTTTTTTTTTTTTTTAATTACTTTTTTTTATTGTTTTAACCTCATACTTTCTCAGGCAAATGTGACTTTCTTTTTTAGGGTTGAATACAAACAAGTTTTTTTTTTTGAAAAATAGACCATCTGTACGAGTCCACATAATGTTAGTGTATAATGGTACCCACAAAGTCCCATCTGGGCCCCAGTTCATGTATCACTGAAGCAAAATGATAAGTGTGTGTTAGAAAAAATACTGTTTTAAACCATTTTAACTACATACCTTTCCTTCTGGCTAACTGCCATTGGCATGTTAATGACTTCTCTCTTGTTGTAAATGTCAGCATGATGATTGTGAAGCATAATGTGTGATAAATTCCCAACACCTCCTAACAGCAGACAATTAAAAAAAAAGGGGGGGGTTATGTAGTTTTAAATAGAAATATAGATACAAATATGAAGTAATGAGAGCAACAGAGCAAAGTGTGAGTTTCAAAAGAATCTTTTCAGCCAACACACATTATATTGATCAATAGTAAGAGTAAAGACATTTATGATGTTGCAGAATTTGTTAAATATTTTCTTTTCAATGTCGTAAATTTGAACATCAAAGAATCCTAAAACAAATTAAAAGTGTCACTGTTTCCGCAAAATTATTAGAATAAAAAATGACAAGAAATATATCATCAGCAACAAACTGGCATGATTTCTCAAAGATCTTTTGACACTGAAAACTGGAAAAGTCTGTTTTATTATCACAGGAACAAAAGTATTATAGCTGATCAAATGCAGACTTGGGGAAGACAGTTCTTTTTTACATGCTACAAACTTTGAAGAGTATATTTCATAAAATTCCACCAAGACCAAATCATCTGATGTAAGGTAAACATATAATTTCATACTTTTACTTCATGTAAACAGTTGTCTCGTTTAGGAATTTAACCAAAACATCGGAGACAAACTCCATTAAGTCTCCTGAGTAAAAGCAGTAAACTCTCCTTGGTCTTCCCATGAATGAACATTGCAGTTATTGGATTGACACAGTTCACACAGACCATATTGAAACATAAATTATTTAGCCTGTTTATTTCAATCTCGTTTAATTTCAGGGCTATAGGCAGATACATCTGCAAGCTTAGGATTCTTGTCCCCTGCGCTCTGCAAAAACTGATCAGTAAAGATTTAGAAATGGAACAAAATGCCATTTTGCACACTACAGAATCGCAATGTATGATTTATCATGTTGTGAAGCAAGCAATGAGTTTTATTCCAAGTGACACCTGCAATTGTGACCTGTTACGCGGTACAATTTGCACAGAGGCTTTTGTAAAATGGAATAAAATTAGATTTCATCCATTGCTGTCTACCTGGCTTTTGTTTGAATATAACTTGTTTACGATTTAACTAGTTCAGCGTCTTTGAAGCCTTTTTAAGTGTAAGGGAAACTGACACTACAAAGCAGCTCTGGCTAATTTAATAAAGCAAATGAATGAAGTCCTGAGGTGAAGATCACGCTATATGATGTTAGGAACATCTGTTCTTAGAGGTGGTTTCTGTAATGAGATGAAGCTCTAGTAAAAGATGTGTGTAATTAGAAGTCCATCTGCATTGATCTTATTGACCACCGCTGTAATTTATGCTCTTACTGTAAAGTCATGCAGTGTTTGGTTGACTCAAGGAGGCCTGTAACACAATGATTAACAAGTACTCAACTCAATTGTATTTATATAGCACCATTAAAAACAACAATTGTTGACAGTCAATCAATATCAATACCAACAACATTTACACAATAAAACATCATAAATTACAGCACAGACCTGCACTGTCACAAGCATTGTGACACTACTAAATGTTACCCAGGCTAAAATAAAATCAATAGGTGACCAAGCTTTCGCAGTTGCTGCTCCAAAGCTATGGAACAGTTTACCAGTTTCTATTCGCATAAGTTTACAGCAAAACACAAAACCCAGTCACAAGTATTCCAGTTGTACCTAAAACATCTAAAATTGTGTTCCAAAGACGAACTAAGCTTTTACTGGTTTGGACCAGTGGCGATTTCGTTAAGACTACAAGGGAAGCTCAGCTTCCCCTATAATGTCACAAAATTAAAGGTCAAATTATGTACTATTGTTAACATTTTACTGACTAAAAATGCATTAGAAAACGTTCATCTCAAAGACGAGTTGGTTCAGAATCAGTTAGATATAGCAGGTCGGCTGACTTGATTTTCTTCTCAAACATTCCCGTAGCGTCACAGTGCATTTCCTCGTTAAAGCCCAGCGTCCATGGACTTCAATGCAGCTGCTTTGAACGATTTTTTTTCAGTGCTTTGAAACTAGAAGGTCATTGGATAAACGCTGCGATTATGTCCCGCCCACAGACGCTCAGCGTCTCTTCTGGGGGTGAATGAGGAGCAAATGAGGAGTGGGCTGGCCTGGACTCTGAGCTTCTGTGTGATGATTGGGGTGTCTGTCGAAAGATTGCATCTCCTTTTGACTGACAGCGATTTTGTACTATAAGGAATCGCTGAAGCTATTCACGCTCAGTCCCATCACAGATTTCTCAAGTTCAGTCGAAATAAAAACTGCTGCAACCTATTTCTTTATATTTGCTTGGCGAAATTACTTGATTTTCATCATACATTTCACATAAATATACACAATTTATGATGTAGGCTGAAAATGAGCTTCCCCTATTTGACAGACCAGTAGCCGCCACTGGTTTGGACCGACATGGGGTAAGTGATTAGAGTTTTTCTCAGTTGCTTTGGTGCATTTCTCACAACAGCACTTACATTTGCACAACAGTTAATGCATTTCTCAAAACAATTAGTCATTTGTGCACATCATAGTAGCAGTTTCTCATTCTTTCCAACAAATTGCAAATGCTTTTGGACATGCATCAATTACTTTCATACAACTCTCTGCTTTTATAACATTATCAGTTGCTTATGTCATGTCAGTCAAAATTAACTAAACTTGTGACTCCTGAACAGTCATTCCATAAAAAACTAATAGTCCTCATTTCATTGCTTGAGTCATTACATACAAAAATGTTGAACTAGTTGTCAAAATCTGTCAGTTAATTTTTTTTTTTCCTGAAAATGTCTTCTAAATTGAATCTTTAGCGCAATGCTTTGAATTCAGTAAATTAGAATTGCAAAGAGCATATGCAGTAAAAATGTGAAACATTCATGTTCAGTGTCTTGGACTGGTGAGCATGATTTCACCAAGTACAAGATGTTGCTGGATCAACATCCTTGTATACATTTTGGGTAGGGGTAGGTTTAAGGGTAAGGACTGGGATAAGTTTATATTTTTGGACAATAATGTTGATCCAGGATCATGGAGTAACCCTTGAAATGTGTTTTTGTGTAGTATATTATCTGTGTAAACATGCTCAGTGGTGTACTTATATTTGCACACATTTCTATGTATAAGTAGCCTACAAGTTGATAGATCCAACACTTTGCGTGAACATTTTCCTACGCACACACCTGTGTTGATAAATGAGGGCCCAGGACCTTGACTGTGGTAGTTCCATTTTTGTCTATAGGATGGTCAGAGAGCCTTCAGAATGCATCAAAAAATATCTCAATTTGTGTTCGAAGATAAAAAAAATAGGTCTTATGGGTTTGGAACGGCATGAGGGTGTGTAATGACAGAATTTAAATTTTTGGGTCAACTATTCGAAACAGTCTGGCTGTTTAATATTTTTGTGGAGACTTGCCTGATGAATAGAAGGTTTGAATACATTTATGTGACCTATTTATTTTTTATAACGTTATTAATGTCTTCAGTGTCACTTATCTAAAAATCTGAGTCTATATATCAGCAATGCATCATCATTTTCTGGGTTTTGCAGCTTTGAGGCCGTTCAGCGCAGACACACCACCCTAAGAGAGAAGTGCCGGAGGCAGGCCGTCCGTGGCCCCGCGTACATGTTCAGCGAGAGAGGCACCAGTCTGACCGAAGAGGAGGAGCGTTTCCTAGACGCAGCAGAGTATGGAAACATCCCTGTGGTCCGTAAGATGCTTGAGGAGTCCAAGACTCTGAACGTAAACTGTGTGGACTACATGGGTCAGAATGCATTGCAGCTCGCTGTGGGGAACGAACACTTGGAGGTCACAGAACTGTTGCTGAAGAAAGAAGGGCTGGCGCGAGTGGGTGATGCCTTGCTGTTAGCGATCAGCAAAGGCTACGTGCGGATAGTAGAGGCCATCCTGGCCCATCCGGCATTCGAAGGTGGTCTCCGTCTGACTCTGAGTCCCCTGGAGCAACAGTTACGAGATGATGACTTCTACGCGTACGATGAAGATGGGACTCGCTTTTCCCAGGACATCACACCTATGATTCTGGCAGCCCACTGCAAGGAGTACGAGATCGTGCACATTTTGTTACTCAAGGGGGCTCGCATTGAGAAACCCCACGACTATTTTTGCAAGTGCGGCGAGTGTGCGGAGAAACAGAAGCAGGATTCTTTCAGCCATTCACGATCGAGGATGAATGCATATAAAGGCCTCGCCAGCGCTGCATATCTGTCACTGTCTAGTGAAGACCCTGTGCTCACAGCGCTGGAGCTCAGCAACGAACTGGCACAACTCGCCAACATCGAGACAGAATTTAAGGTGAGGGGGTGCACAGAAACGCTCTATCTAGAAGTGTCAATCACAACTACGGCCCAAATTCATAGTCTACACTAGGAGTTTGTGTCGTGTTGAGATAAAAAAAAGATAGTGTATATCTTTATATTTTCTGTGTCTTCTGTGGGGCATAAAATAAAGTTTTGTTGTTGTTTTGCTACTGACATATCTTTTTTTGTGTTCCACAGAAGAAAAAAGATCATAAAGGTTTGGAACAATGTAAGAAAACAAATTTTTCTTACAATCAGTAAATCAAAAAATAAAATAATTCAATACAAAATAGTCTGATTATTACACAAAAAGACAAAATTATGAGATATGAATTAATTTCTGAGATTAAAAGTTAAAATTATGACAAATGATTATTATTTTTGTGATGTTATAATAATGTATCAACACAAATCCTAAATCATCAGTTCATAAGTATGAAAAAAGTAGATTTTTTTATCATTTTATTGTTTGTGTCATAATTATGACTTTTTATCTTAAAATCTTAAATTGTTCACTTTATAATCTTTCTTTCTTTTTATGTCATAATTATAAAATCTTATCTCTTATATGACAAGCTATATTTGTTACCAGCCTGAAACCATAATTATTGAAATTATTACCTGGACCCTCTAACAGAGGGTTAGATGGCACAAACATATATAGTGATTATATAAATAGTGTCTATATATATACTGTATATATATATATATATATATCTATATACACACATGTATATTAGTGCTGTCAAACGATTAATCGCATTCCAAAATAAAATGTTTTCGTTTACATAATATATGAGTGTGTTCTGTGTGTATTTATTATTTATAAATACAAACAAATGCATGCAAAATATATACTGTATGTGTGCATATATAATAAAAAATACATAATAAATATACAATACATGCACATTATTTAAATATAAACTTTTATTATTATATGTGAGGAAAATAAGGAAAAATAGGTCCGGGTCTATATGGGTTAAACACAATTAATAATTTGACAGCACTAATACATATATATATATATATATATATATATATATAATTGTATTATGTTCAACGATAAAAAACATTTTATGCAGTTTTGTATTTTTTGTTGGGGTACAATGAGTTGAATCTCTATGAATCATTATGTACTTTATGCATAATACAAACTTCATTTAGGCGCTCTCATGATTATTTCAAAGCACAGCTTCTCAGTTAATCTTGGAAGTGTCCAATCGTAAAAAAAAAAAAGGGTGTTCATGGCCCTGTAATGAGCTGTGTCTCTCTGAAAGAAATGTCTACACTCATTCAAGCTCGCAGACCAGCAGATTATTCCACACGAAAACCAATTTCCCACCCTTGAGATTACCCTCATTATAAATTGGAGGCTGTTCGATGACAGTTTCTGGTTCAGTAGAATCTCTCCACACAACATTTTTCCAAAAAAAAAAAGTTTCTCCAGAGAGCTTCACGCGCTTCGCCGACGTCTGTTGTTTTATATTTAACTATGTAGGGGAAAAGTTCTTCACCGAATGCCACTCTGGGGAAATATCTAATCAGGAGTTCTCAAATCCAGACAGTTTTTCCCTTATTGTGGTTAGTGAGCTATTAATTGAAACTGCTCCATCGAGAGCTTCCTGTAATCACCCCGTTATTATTCTCTCATCACCGTTTTTCTCTACAGACGATCATTTTGACAGTTGTAATGGCGTGTCAGTGGTTCCGCTTCTGAAATTTCGCATAAAATGTTTGTTCTCCAAAACCACTGCCATGCTATAATTAGCAGGATGGGCTTCTCATGGGTTTGAGAAGATCTGATGCAAACATCAATCAGACTTCCATTTGGAGGTGCGACATGGGACTTTCATGAATTCACACACATCCGTGTCTTTAAAAGTGGATTATTTTTTACAAGTGATTAATAGCCCGCCCGAAGTCATAAACCTGCCGCTCTGTTTTGTTTCAGAATGACTACAGGAAGCTCTCCATGCAGTGTAAGGACTTTGTGGTCGGCGTTCTGGATCTCTGCAGAAATACAGAGGAGGTGGAGGCCATTCTGAATGGAGATGTGGACCAGAGCCCCCTGAGCGAGCACCACCGGCCCTGCCTTAGCCGGGTCAAACTGGCCATTAAGTATGAAGTCAAGAAGGTACTTTGAAATGATTTATAGACTAAAGTGGAAGTGGTTTCCCAAGACAATGTCTAATTCAATGCTGTCCCTACAGTTTGTGGCTCATCCCAACTGCCAGCAGCAGTTACTGACGCTGTGGTATGAGAATCTATCAGGCCTTAGGCAGCAGTCAATCGGTGTGAAGTGTTGGACAGTGCTGGGAGTGATGGTTGGCCTGCCATTTCTTGCTATTGCATATTGGATTATGCCCTGCAGCAAGGTACATCATCATGATTCAGAATCAATTCATTTAATAACATTGGGCAGACTTCTCGTTTTCTTCCATTGTTAAACATATTCCTGCATTTGATCTTTTCTCCAGGTGGGCCAGGTTCTCCGCAGTCCCTTTATGAAATTTGTAGCTCACGCCGTCTCGTTCACCCTCTTCCTCTGTCTACTGGTTCTCAATGCCTCCGACCGCTTTTCAGGAGTCAAAACCCTTCCTAATGAAACCATCACTGATCATCCACGGCAGATCTTTCGCATTAAAACCACTCAGTTCTCGTGGACGGAGATGTTGATAATGGAATGGGTGCTGGGTGAGTATCAGTTAGGTTTGCAGATCATAATCTTGGGTCAAAAAGTGTATGAATAAAATAGTAAATCTCTTACAAAGTAGCATTTTGAACACTCTGAATGCAGAGGTGAGTGCACAGTTTTCACATTTAACAGTGCTCTGCGTAATTCATAAATAGAATTGAGTCTTTCGAATAGAAATATAGGCACGATTGGGTGTTTTGCGTGAGGCTGTGAGATTTTGATTATGTTGGTTACTGAAAATCGCCGCGCTGAAACACAACAATATTAAACAATCAATTGTCTCATAAAAGTCAGATCATTGTTCCAGTTTAGTGTCTGTGCAATCAAGTAAATACTAAGTGTCGTTTTAATTTTAACAGTAAACTAAAAAAAATCTTATGTTGAATTCATTATTTTATTATATTTTAAGGAATAAAAGAAGAAATGTTAACAAATATGTTTATAAAGGGTTTTTCAGATATTTCCATATATCTTATGCAAAGTTTTCTTTATGTTAGTTCAAAAGAGAGTTCGGATGTTCATGCAGAATGCTTCCGAATTATCACCCTTGTAACCTGTGTTTTGTTCAAGTTATCCACGCGGATGAGACGGAGCGTCTGCAGTAGAAAATAAGGGTTACACTTTGTTTGTTTGATTTTCATTTAATTAGGATTAATTAAATGAATGTTTTATGTTGTCATCTGATCCATAACCAAGGAAATATTATGCAGAAGAACAACTGTTTCCAACATTGATAATAATAAGAAATGTTTCTTGAGCAGCATATTATAATGATTTCTGAAGGACCAACACTAAAGACTGCCGTAATGATGCTGAAAATGCATAACTGCTTTACAGAAACACACACATAGTATATTGAAATAGAAAAGTAATTTTATATGGCAATAGTATTTCACATGCTTAAATTGTTACTGTATTTTTGATCATATAAAAGCGGCTTTGGTGACAATTCAACCACATAAGAAAAAATCCACCCCAAACTTTTGTTCTCTAGAATAATCTGTAATAAATTATGTAATATTTCAAGCAGGAAAAATGAACCCCATTTCTTTTCTTTGACTCCCCTGATCAGGAATGATCTGGACGGAGTGTAAGGAGGTTTGGGCTGATGGACCACGAGAATACATCATGCATTTGTGGAATGTGTTAGACTTCGGCATGTTGTCGGTCTTCGTGGCGTCATACACCGCGCGGTTTATGGCTTTCCTGCAAGCCTCCCATGCACAGCTCTATGTGGATTTGTACGTGACTAATGCAGATCTGGTCAATGCCTCGCTACCAGAAGACGTGGCCTACTTCACTTATGGTAAGTTGCTAAAATAAAGAATCTATATATTCAAGAAATAAAACTATTAAGTGATCTGTAAAATACTTTATCAGTAGAAACGACCAGAAGGTATATTTCTATTCTCTCTTACATGCATATGCATGCGGCACAGACTATCTTGAAGCTGTCTGATATGAAACCAAATGCTGCCATCAAGTGGTGACACCAAAAATGGTTCTTCTCCCTCAGCCAGGAACAGGTGGCTTCCCTCAGATCCTCAGCTCATCTCTGAGGGCTTGTACTCCATCGCTGTGGTGCTCAGTTTCTCACGTATCGCCTACGTTCTGCCGGCCAACGAGAGTTTTGGACCCTTACAAATATCTCTTGGGCGCACTGTGAAGGATATTTTTAAATTCATGGTCATCTTCATCATGGTCTTCCTTGCCTTCATGATCGGCATGTTTAATTTGTATTCTTACTACTTGGGAGCTAAATACAATCCTGCTTTTACCACGTAAGTCTGAAAAAGTAACAATGACAAGTATTATATTTAGGACTTTCTTGTTAAAGTGATAGTTCACCAAAAAATTATGTCATTAAAAGCATTTGAATTTATTGCCCATTGGATTGATACAAATTAGAGGCTTTTTACACAAAACACAAAAGTAGATGTTTTGCAGAATGTTCAGGCTGTTCATTTGAGACAGAGTCTGTCAAGCTCAACAAAAGAAGAAAATGGTCTATTTAACTTAAAGGTTCAGTGGTTTGGGATCAAAATGATTTCTGTCTTTCTCTTGCTCTCTTTTTTTATATAAAAATGTGTTATTTCATTCGACAAGGGTAACATTAAATTGTACAAAGGTGACAATAAACTTTTATAAAATTAACTTTTATACATTTCAAAATAATACGTTTTTGAAACCTGTGACACTTTGTTTTAGGATTCTTTAATCAACAAAAGGTTAAAAGTACAGCATTTATTTAAAATAGAATGGTTTTTGTTACTGTTAGGGGTCAGTGTTGTGTGTATATATATATATAGTTGATGTATCGATGTGTCCTATGGAGTGACAGAAAAATGTAAAACAACAACAAGAACAACAACAAAAACACAAAACTCTAAGATTGAAGATAATACTTTCTCCTGTATAACTCTAAGAATGAAGATACACTTTGTACAAAAACTAAGGTTTTTTTCTCAATTTTTAGGACACAGTCCAATTTTTATTTGTCAACTACCAATAAATCAAAGATATCCTATAAGACAAGAACACTTTTGGTTTGATTAAAAGTTTTGATATATATATATATATATATATATATATATATAGTTTGTTTGTGTGTGTTCCACCAATAAAAATGTATACATGATATGATGTTGTATTGAATTTGATATTTTTGCATTGAAATAACGTTTTGCTTGTATATATCTGTTGCAGGGTCGAGGAAAGCTTTAAAACACTTTTCTGGTCCATCTTTGGTTTATCTGAGGTGATCTCTGTGGTACTGAAGTACGATCATAAGTTCATTGAGAACATTGGTTATGTGCTTTATGGGGTCTATAACGTCACAATGGTGGTGGTCCTGCTCAACATGCTCATAGCCATGATCAACCACTCATACCAGGAGATTGAGGTGAGACAAATATACTTTTGAAAATACTACTAGTAATAATACTCAAAAGGAAAGTTTGTCATGCATATATTTATATTGGTGTGTGTGAGAACAGGAGGACGCTGATGTAGAATGGAAGTTTGCTCGTGCAAAGCTGTGGCTCTCCTATTTTGATGAAGGCAGCACTCTTCCACCCCCCTTTAATCTGATACCCAGCCCCAAATCCTTCTATTACATGGCTCAGCGCACCAAAGCATGCCTAGTGAGTTTATGCAAGGCCAGGGTTCGTAGCAACAGCAGCCAGCAGGATGTGGGAACGGCCAATTTACGCTCTAAGGTCAGAGATCAGCAAGGATTTTCAAACTGTTTTCAAAAGTAGAAATCGCAGCTTGTAATTTTGATATCTCTTCAGCTTCGTCGGTTTCAACCTTACAACGCACAAGAGGGCTTCACGGTTAGAAATCCTATCAAACATCCTACAAGATATCAGGTACTGATTGATTTTTATCCTGAAACGTTTCTGTGCGCAAATCTTCATGGCAAAATGTTGTTTTAACAGAAACTCATGAAGCGTCTCATCAAGCGGTATGTCCTGAAAGCCCAAATTGACAGTGAAAGCGATGAGATCAATGAAGGTAAGACTCATTTATTCATGCATTAGTAGCTCTTGTGCGGATCTAAACACATTTCTTAGATTGATGACAAGCAATAAACCGTAAAGTGTAAAAATGTGATTTTGGTGCCAAGTTTTTCTTGGAATCCTTTAAACCCTTTTGGCTTTTCTTCTCAGGTGAGTTGAAGGAAATCAAGCAGGACATTTCCAGCCTCCGCTATGAGCTCCTGGAGGAAAAGTCACAGGCCACTGAAGAACTTGCTGAACTGATTCAGGAGCTTGGAGACAAACTCAGCAAAGGAGCCAAGAGACCATGAGAAATGAACTCTTGTGATTCTAGCTGAAAGAGTACTGGGCCGAGGCGAAATCTGCTGAAATATTTAGATAAACACTTTAAAGTCTCTTTATATTCTTAATCCGTTTTAGGTTTGTGAAGGTATGATTTGTGATTTACCATTTGTGTGTAGAATGCAATTGAATTAAGTCATTTAATAATTCTAACTCAGGAGAGACACAATGCTGTAGAATAATAATACGTTCAGATGAATGTATTATCACAGTATCTATATTATTAACATGACAGAGCTAAATGTGTTAGTTCTGATATTAGTTCTCAGCCCTGGTACTGTATCCCAAAGCTGAATATTATGGTCATGGAGGCTTGGCATATGGGTTAATGATAAAAATAAATGTGTTTTAAATATGCAGTCATCCAAAATGTGCATGGGGATGTCCAGGACCTGGACAAAGACGCAATAATATTTCCCTCTCTTTCATGAAGAAATATATAATTACATTTTGTTTGAAGAAAATGAAGCCGTTTTTAAAGACTGTTAAGGATTTACATTGTGACATTATTTCCAAGAAGGTTAAGTAGTATATTTCCCTTTACAAGTCCATAATGCAGTAAAATAAAATAATTTGCATTTCTCAAAAAAAAAAAAAAAATCACAATGCAGTCAGGCTTGTTTTTCTTTATATAAAGTGAATTAAAACAACAGGGCTGTGTGTGTTGCTGAATATTATGAAATTATAAAATAATAAAAGTTCCTGCTTATAACTGAGTTTTTGATTGCATTTTTCAATATTAGTATATTTGCAGAGTTGCAGTTTTGAAACAAACCAAAAATTACTGTGTGCTCTCATAAACTGTCAAGAGTCTAGTCTGGGTCATATTTTAGCTAAAAAAAGAAATAAAGAAGTTTTAAATGTTTTACTTTGCTTGAAGAATTTTATTGTTATTATACCCTTATAAACATAAGCTCATTTTAAAATGACCAAACTGAGCTAATTTCTTTACTCATAAGTTACTGGCAACATTAATTACTTACTTATTACT
The DNA here is from genome assembly GCA_032359435.1 of Enteromius unitaeniatus. Lineage (NCBI taxonomy): Eukaryota > Metazoa > Chordata > Actinopteri > Cypriniformes > Cyprinidae > Enteromius > Enteromius unitaeniatus. The sequence continues at coordinate 5,973,828 of JAUMHI010000051.1, forward strand.
TTTCTTAAGCTCCATGGTATATTTTCCCTGTAAAATTAAAAACTAACTAAAAATATTTGACAAAGTCCACATTGGATCGCAGTCAGAAGTTATTACAAACAATGAGTGGTGATTGATAACATTTAAATGATAACATTTAACTAAAAGTGTTGTAATTGTTTTGTAATGTGTTTTTTGTTTTATGCTCATATATGATTATATTCCATGATGTAATTTATCAAAATAATCATATAGGTTCATAACAAACTGCTTCATTCTCTAGAAACATTTTATTACTTATATAGGGATCAGAAGGATGTTGGTGAGCCATGTAATGTATTACCACAACTTACACATCAGTGTTCAGATCATCTTTTCTCCTCACTTAATGTAATGGCAATATTTAAATCCACAGGATATAAGCTTTTTCATATTCTATATGCCTGGTGCACTGGTGACTTCATGTGCTAGTTATTTATTATTATATAGAATTATTGGATTGTTGGATTTTAAATCAGCAGGGGTTAAGGCATTGAAAGTAACGGTCTGTTTTAATATTATAATAATAATTTGTTACACTAATATTTACTACAAAAAGTTATACTGTAACAATAACTAGTAACTCTCCAACACTGGTCGTCACTAAATAAAGAATTAATATATATATATATATATATATATATATATATATATATAATACAAAATAATACAAATAAATAATACAAAAAAACAAAACAAAACATCGTTCCTCCCGTTTTGTTGGACAGTAAAGTCCTCCAATCACAAAGCTCCAAATACACCCCATGTGTGGCGTTTTCAGGAAGTGATACTAAATAGAATTTCTGCCTTTCCCCCCACGTGAGCCTCCACCGAAGCACCACGCGCAGCAAGCCCAAACCGGCTAACGATAAGTGTATCACGTCACTGAGAAACAGCGGCGAGCGAGCTGTGGACCACAAAGTAACTGCCGTACGGACGCGGCGGAGCGGATACTTTTAGTCTGTGAGTACGCTGCGATAATGTCCGACATTAAAATCGCTTTGAAAACTGAGCACGTGTTAAAAAAAATAAAATCATAGCTAAAGGGTGGTTTCGCGCGATCGGCGCGTGGCAGGGATGTGCTCTGGCGCGAGAGGCCCGCTCGCGGGGCTGCTTTAGCCAGCTAGCGCGTCCAACTTTACTCGCGTTTTCTGTTTTACTCACAACAGACCTTCTTTTAATCAATTAACAATTCTGTCCGATCCTCGGTCGGTCTTTGCAGATGCGCTTTGTGAACGATCCGCACTGAAAAGAGGCTGCTAATCAAGCACTTGGCGTTAGCAAGCTAAAGTTGAATTCTGTTTTTCAGCAGGTCCAGACAGCGCGAGGAAGATGGCGGACGACCCCAGCGCAGCGGACAGGAACGTGGAAATCTGGAAGATTAAGAAGTTGATCAAAAGCCTCGAGGCGGCCAGAGGGTGAGGCTCGCTCGGTCTGATCGTCTAGATTTGTACACGGGTGCTGAATGACTAACGGTAACGGCAGCGCCTCCGATGCGCGATTCGTTTCGTTCTTTGGGGGACCTCATGCTAACCAGCTCGCTAACAGCTGTTGGAGAGAGCAGCATGGTGGACGGAGAACGAGACCGTGCGCTGTACGGCTCTTCATTTCACGAATCATGTTGGTTTTAGGATAAAGAACGGAACACGTTGTCGTGTGAAGTGTAAAGCACTGATGGATGACGCTTTGAAATGGGTTGGTGGAGGTGACGTTTGTTAAATGGGGGAAACATGCTAAATAGGCTACATGTTTTGTTTCTCTCAAGTAATTTTTAACGTCGTTTTAATATCACGGTAATAACGTTGTTGTAGTTCTTTAATGGCGTAATGCAAATACAAACAGTCGCTTTTCACAACAAATGACTTTTCTGTCATTTTATTACATCTGTGTTGATCTGAACCGCTTTAATTTGTTCATTCTTTTGTGAAGTAAAACACGTTTGCAAAATGTAAGGGGCTTACAGGGTCGTTCCTTTTGTTCCCCCTCTTTTTTTTTTTTTTTTTTTACACAAAAGAAGTGAATGGTTAAGCAGAATGACATCTTCCCTCATCCTTTTTTTTTGGTTATGGAGCAATATAAATTATTAGAGTGAATTATCTATTTTATGCAGATTTGAAGATGTATTTGATGTGCCTTAACCATTAGTTTAGATTTTATAATATTTTGGCTTGACACTTTGACAAAGTTAGGCTATTTGATACATTATATACACGATTCTGTTGTAAAGTTAGGTATCAGTAAGTTGTTGTTTATCAAGGATTCGTTTAATTGATATTTGTAATGTTACCCCCCAAAAAATATCTATTTAGAATTTTTTTTTTTTTTGCAAAGATTACTTAAAATGATCAGTTTACATGAAGAGATCAAACAGCACAATTGTATTCAACAATGATCAAATTAAAGTATTTATTGAGCACCAAACCAGCATATTGGATATTAGGAGGATTTCTGAAGGATCATGTGATACTAAACATTGGAGTAATGGCTGGTGAACATTCAGCTTTGCCAGTAATAAAGTACACATTACAATATAATTAAATCAAAAAACACTTTAAAATCTGAAAATATTGCGAGCGTTAAATACTAGCTAAGTGGGGTTAGCTAGTTTAAGAAAAAAAATCTTAATGACTTTAAACTTTTGTAAATGACAGTCTCAGCCTGCTCTTATGCTTCTGTTATATTGTTTCCTTTTTAGAAATGGCACTAGTATGATTTCCCTCATCATCCCACCCAAGGATCAAATTTCGCGTGTTGCGAAGATGTTGGCCGATGAGTTCGGCACAGCTTCGAACATCAAGAGCAGAGTCAACAGACTTTCTGTGCTGGGAGCCATTACCTCAGTACAGCAGAGACTCAAACTCTACAACAAAGGTAAATAAATGGGCTTCGCTTCATCTAAAATCTTTCACAGCCATTTAACTTCTCAGATGATTGAATTTTATTGTACTTGGTATATTTAGTTTTTCCCAAATGGTGGCGTTTAAACATTAAACTGGGCGATCCTATATATTTGCTGTGTATGTGTGGGTATGATTGGGTCGCTGCGCCTGATTAAATCTTTTCAATAGGTGTGGTCTCTCCTGATCCCCCTCCCATAAATCTTCTGTTTATTTTGCAGTGCCTCCTAATGGCCTGGTGGTGTATTGTGGCACCATAGTGACAGAGGAAGGCAAAGAGAAGAAAGTAAACATTGATTTTGAGCCTTTTAAACCAATCAACACATCCTTGTATTTATGTGACAACAAGTTCCATACTGAGGTAAGATCTGATGTACTTAAACATTGTACCACCTAACATACACATATAAATGTATATACATTTTTTTTTTTTTGTATCCACAGGCTCTAACAGCTCTGCTGTCAGATGACAGCAAGTTCGGCTTCATTGTGATTGATGGTAGTGGCGCCCTGTTTGGGACTTTACAAGGAAACACAAGGGAGGTGTTGCACAAATTTACTGTGGACCTGCCCAAAAAACACGGTAAACCTCTTCAAATTGCTTGCTGTGGCTATTTTCATTCTTTTATAGGATTGAGTGTTTACAAACTTGTTTCCATTAACTCTAGGTAGAGGAGGACAGTCTGCTCTTCGATTCGCACGTTTGAGGATGGAGAAGAGACATAACTATGTGCGTAAGGTAGCAGAGACGGCTGTGCAACTCTTTGTGTCCAACGACAAGGTCAACGTGGCAGGACTGGTTCTCGCCGGATCGGCCGATTTCAAGACGGAGCTCAGCCAGTCGGATATGTTTGATCCTGTATGCTTTCATGGCATTAAATGATTTATCCTTTTATTTATCAGTCTGCTCGTTTTCTGACTTTGGTTCTTCTGCACATTTAGAGGTTACAAGCGAAGGTTCTGAAGCTGGTTGACATATCGTATGGAGGAGAGAACGGTTTTAACCAGGCCATTGAGCTTTCGGCAGAAGTTCTTTCCAATGTCAAGTTCATCCAAGAAAAGAAACTAATAGGTAGTTAATTTACAGGCTTGATAAAGGAAATGGACGTGCTGGTAACATTTTTTGTGACACACTGGGCTTTGTTGTGTTTCTTTCTTTCTTTCTTGTTTTGTGACTTGTGTCTCTGATTTCAGGCCGATACTTTGATGAGATCAGTCAGGACACAGGGAAGTATTGTTTTGGAGTGGAAGACACACTCAAAGCGCTGGAGATGGGAGCGGTGGAGATTCTTATAGTTTACGAGAACCTGGACACTATGCGTTACGTCCTACGCTGTCATGGAGAAAATACTACACCAGAAAATGGTATTTCTTCATAAAATTATTTGGAAAATATAAAAGGCTTAGTTTTTATTTTAACAAATTTTTTTGTTTGTAATCAGATGAAAAGATACTCTATCTGACACCAGAACAGGAGAAGGACAAGTCTCATTTCACTGACAAGGAGGTAAGTGAAACCACATCAATCAAATTCAGACTAGATAAATCAGATTCATTATAAAAAGTAATGTAGAAGCAGCGATAGATTTAACTTCCCCCGAGTGACTTTCTTTCTGAGTTTAAGTGCAATACTCCAGCAGCCAATGATCAATATTGATGGCCTGAAATTATATGAGCAACCTATGGGTTGAAACACTTGGGCCCGGTTTCACAAACGGGGCTTAGCTTAAACCAGGACTAGGCATTAGTTTAATTAAGATATTTAAGCAACTTTTACAAAAATGCCTTATAAGAAAATATTACAGGTGTGCATCTTAACACAGAACAATGACACTGTGACATGTTTTAAGATATGTCAGAGCAAGATATTTTCATTTTGAGACAGCTCAAACATGCAATTTAGTCTGGGACTAGCTTAAGCCTTTTTTGTGGAATTGGGGGTTAATCTTTAGACTATCATCAGCCCATTAGTACCAAACTCAATGCAGTACTGTTTTGATTTCTCAGGATTATACATTGTATATCTAAGATCTAAATGTCACACATGTGCTTTACAAAATGGTTAGATCTGTATAAGCACATTTTGCTGCATTTGATCATTTAAACTCAAAGGGTTAGATGGTCTTCATCCTCAAACCATGATGAGGAACATGATCTTCATTAGAGCAAAAGAGCGACATTTTAAACTGTTAAAAAAATCCACAAGTGAGCACCCGCCTTTTTATGTGAAATATTTCAATCTTTCCATTGTGAAAAACTTTTTGTGAAATGGAAAGGATGCTGAAGATGGTTCATGTAAGCATTGAACAGGAGTGTTTAACTTTTTTTTTGTTTTGTTAAATAAAATTTTGTAAATTAAAAGATTGTTTGCATCTTTTGCGTAATGTTTGTTTTTCAGTGTTGGGTTCAGGCAGGCGGCGTATATTGTTCACAGTACAGTATGTTCCTATTTTAGACGGGTCAGGAGCATGAGCTGATTGAGAGCATGCCGCTGCTTGAGTGGTTCGCCAATAACTACAAGAAGTTTGGAGCCACGCTGGAAATCGTTACAGACAAAAGCCAGGAGGGTTCACAGTTTGTGAAAGGCTTTGGAGGCATCGGTGGTAAGTGCTCTCAACAGATCACGATTTGTGGGAAATGGAAAGATAGCGTCATTTATATTCATTTTTTTTTTTTCTTTCTTTTTTTGAGGAATCTTGCGGTACCGGGTGGACTTCCAAGGCATGGAGTACCAGGGAGATGATGATGAGTTCTTTGATTTAGATGACTACTAGGTAGTCGGGACTGACACACAATTCAAATATAAGATTTTCCCCCTTCACCTACCCCGCAAATGGCAGGGGAGCGAAGGAGATCGGATCAGCAGGAGGGAGGATAAGAATTTGAGAAGATGGCGGATGGTCTGCGTGTCCCTGGCTTTAGAATACAGCGACTCCATCTCTGGACTGGAAGAGACTGAGTTTTCTCCTCTCCACTAATTACCGGGTCATCGCAACAGCATGGCCGTGGCCCGTCTGCCTGTCCTGCCTCAGCTCGAAAACACTTTCAGATCTACTTTTTCTTCCCTTCTAATCACACTCCTTTTCTTCCTTTTGCCTCTCCTTTTATAATGGCATCTGCTGCTGTTGTATTTTATTCAAATGTATTATATTTTCTCTTATTCAGTGTATGAAGAAAGCAGTAGCAAGTGATTTAGATCTGTACTGCTTACCTCTAGCCACCTCGAGCCCATTGTCAGGCCTGCATTTTAATTTCCTGGTTAGCCCAGACTTGATTTGTTGCCTTGTTTCTGCTGTAAACCAGTGTGGTGGTGGTGGTGATGCACTCTGAGCCAGCGGTACACCCTACTCCTCCCATCGCATTGTGCCCACGTTGAGGTGTTTCTTGCTCTCAAATGGACCATATAAGTAACTGGACCCATCCCCTCTTGAAGACCGAGAACCGTCTTTCACAGTACATTGCCCTCACTTGTTTTCCTCAGCCCCCAGGAGATGCTACTTCTCAAAATAAACTATATATGAGTGCCTGAATTTTGCAGTTTGTGAGATATGACAGCACAGTGTACCAGCATCTGGACCCTAACTTCAGCCTCCTGCTGTTTCCGAACATAAAAACTTAGCTCGAGCCTTCAGCACTCATTGGTATTCCACGGCTTTGTGCATGGGAGTGTCCTTTTGGACCGATTATGGGGTGGGGGTGGGGGGGTTACTGTGTTAACTGTGATGTGTGAGTGAGTATATGTCAGTTTGGCTGTTTAATTCCCTTTTAAAAAGTCACATCTCAGAGTCTGTGACCCGCCACAGATTACAAGCCTCTAAGTTCTTTGCATTTATGTCCAGTCATATTTTAAGAAAGGATTGGTTTTTAGAAAGGCAAGCTGCAAATCAATATTTTGGACCTTTAACAATTGTGGCATGGTTGGTGTTTTGACGCCTACTGAAATGAACACACAATCCGAAAATGTAAAAGGGCAGATTTGGGAGGGGGGAGGGGGGGGTATTCAAAATATGGGCCCACAATATTTTAGCAAATATTATGTTGTATATTTTCTCATTTTCTTTGATCCATCACTATTTTGTATAAATCATTTGTTACATCTGGACACAGACATTAAACGTTCTCATTGTTTGCAAATTGCACCTACATCTTGTTTATTTTTAGAGCTTTTTTTTTTTTTATTCATATTTGATACAATATAGCTTTATGGGGTCGAAGTTCGACAAGATTATCTCGGTCACTTAAGTTGTCGAGGAAGCCAATTAAATGCAATTCAGCTGGAAAGCAAATTATCATCAGAAAACATTCTGATGATAATTTGTATGCGTTTAATTGTTCAGACCTACTTAAAAATGCTAATATTTGGCTGCAGTCCTGAGTATCATCAGCAAACAATCACAAATATTCTTAATATGTGAATCATTGGGGATAACCCCATTCTTTACCCTAGCACCAGACGGCAGCCAATCGCCGATCATTTTACAAAATGGACAAAACCCTTTTTGTCATTCAATGACCAACCACGAATGTTGTTACAGATCGTATCCCCCTTCGATTATGACGTACTGTGTCTGTAACCGCTTTGTACCTTAGCAGCAGAAATGGTCCAATCACAACGCGGACAACGCCCATTTGGCGCACGTTTTTTTATTTGCCAGCCAATGGGAGAAATAGACACAAGGCCGCTTTCTCCGCCTCTTTTCGTGACGTGATTGTGTCGCAGGGCGGGGTTTCCATTTTCACTGCGAGTTTCGGGGAACAAACATGGAGCCGGAGGACAAAACCTTAGATATGATGGTGAGTACCGGGATGCGCTTCGAAAAACAAATTCTAGTGTGTTCGCAAGACTTTATAAATCCATATCAAACGGTTCTAAGTGTATCCTGGTTGAATATAACTGGCTTGTGTGGTGGGTAGGGATCGGCTGAGTAGAGGGAGGAAGGAGGGGTGAGGAGAGCGAGCGAGTGAGAGAGAAATGGCTGGCTCGGCTGACAGGGAGGGCCCTGCTATGTACCGCTGGCTTACTTGGTCGTTTTCACGTCTCTGGCCTGTGCCTTTCTCCTAAAACAACAGCTGAGACGCTAGTACACAAGGCGGAACAGTTGTTCTCGGCGGGGCCTGTGGATATTTATTGAGCTAGTCGCGGAGGCGAAGGAAGGGAAGCTGCCGCGGCATCGTGGTGAGTCCGAGTCTCATCGACTTTAGCCGGTGCCGTGAGCTTCACTGCGGCGCCTCTGCGCCACTCAATCCTATCTATAATCGGGTCCCACAGACGAGTTGTGGTTCATATAAAGTCTCAGAACACTTACCTGTGTTTTAAAGCGTCTAAAGCGATGATTTCTCATTCACAACAACGCACCGTTTACGTATCACGACTCATTTTAACTGGACTTTAAAGCTGCGTAATAGGAAGTAACCGCTCCTGCTGTCAATTTCAAATGACGTTTTTGAGCCAAACGATGAGCGAATATCGTCAACTAATACTATAACCCCGTTTGCATCAGTGAATATTCGTGTTTTAGTAACTCGACGCTTTTTTTGGGTGAAATACAAACGTTTATTGTTGACGTGAAAGCAGCGCTTATAGCAAGCGGCTAGGCTAGCTACATCAAACCATTAGCCTACTCGAACGAATTAGTTTTTTTGTTATTAAATACACGATTTTTTGGGGTCTAAACCTCGATTCTATAAATCACTTGCAATAAAAATGATCCGAATTCTTAAAAAAAAATCGTGTACTATTTAAACGTGCAGCTTTTGTTATTAAAATAGATTTTGACTGGATTTGCATATGTCGTCTCGTCATTAATTTCAAATGCAACCTTTCTGTTCGTAATTTAAAACGTTTTTATAGTATCCTTAAAAATAAAAGTTTTTGATTTTGCTCTTAATTAATAAGTCTATCTAAATTAATATCTCTCCTCGTCAATACAATAATATTATAGAATCAGTTTTGCAGAGTAGATTTGCTTCTTGTTGCCATGGATACTGTGAAAAGGGTAGGAGTGAATGCACTTGAGTTTGTCCACTTGTATTGTGAAGCTTGAGGAAGACGGATAAATGGCTTTTGCTTGAAGATAACAAGCCATGAGAATTTGTTTATAGACTGCAAAGACTCATAACACATCTACACTTCCTGCTCCGCTGACCTAGAAAGATAGTTTGAAATGAATCCCAGACTTCATCATGTGTCAGACTGGGTTATTATTGTTAAGAAAACCATAGAAAACATTTTTGTTATTTGAGGGGGGAAAAACAACGTTTACCGTTTTCGTTTAGGCCTAGTTTAACTTCAAGTATTCAAACAACTACAGCTAAAACTTTGGTAAACGTAGCAATTTTAAGTTTTTACTTTTTACATTTTTTTTTAGGCAAAATGTGAAAAATTTAAATGAAAAGCGGATTCCAAAAAAGTGTAATACTATCTCAGGAATAACACTGGTGTCAGTGTCTAGCTTCAGATTCGTCCAGAAATTGTTTAAAGAGTTTGGTTGATATTCAGTGATTATGGTGTTAAAGCAGGTGCTGAGTCATGAATATTAAGATCAACGATATGGATTGTATCATCTCTATCGTGGCTGTGTTTGGGATGTAAGCATATCCTTGTGGTGGCCTTGGCTTCGGGACAGCTGTTGACATGTTACCCAAACGCCCACACGCCCTGCCCGATCCCACATCTTTGCCGCATGCTGATGGAGAATCTGTCCAATTATTCAGAGCACACAGATCGTAGGCTGGTGCTCAGTCCTTTCATCTTTCCAACAAACAATGCAATGTGATTATGAATGTATGCCAGCAGATGATGAAAGGTTAAGTTATGAACAGGAGTAGTTGTTGTTCTTATTGTGGCCCTTCTTTTTGAATTTGTTTTAAGGAGACATTACTTTTTATTAAAAAAAAAAAAAAGAAAAAAGTAATGAATTGTGATTTTCTTCTGCAGAACTTCTCTGAAATGGACTTGCAGCCTGCAGACCGCTCCCCAAAGATCACAGTGATTAAGGTGAGGTGGACGAGATGTACCTTTTATAAAGTACGTTAGAGTCTGATAAAATAATAAATGGAGAGAACAATAAGGACCTATTGAGTAGCCTCTCCCTATACTATGCAGGGTTTTCTATATTGAAGTACTGTTGACTTTGAGGTTTTCCAGATTAGGCCATGCCCTATAACAAACCCCTGTGTACATTTCTGCAGGCTTTTCTTTTTCTTTTTTCTGTATTTAAGTTTCCTCTTGCGTTTTTTGAGATGTCCTGGATAAAAACATAGCCCCCAGAATGATCTTGGCTCTTACATTTACTGTTTAAAAGTGAGATTTTGTAATGTGTTTGAAGTCTCTTGGCATGGCTACATTTACATTGATAATGTTATGCCAGCTTTTGAACAGTAATGTAAGTGCCCATGAATGTGGCATTCAAAACTGCATTGGTAATAATGTGAAATTATTACAATTTAAGTTTCATATGCAATTGAATACAATATGTTACTCTAGTCTTCTGTGTAACATGAGCCTTCAAAAATTCTTCTTATATGCCACTTTGCTGCACAAGAAGCATTTCTTATCAACGTTGAAATAATAGCTTTTTTAAAAGGATTTTTAAACAAGAAGTATATCATAAATTTTTTTTTGTATTTGTGTTTTGTATTTGTTGTTACATTAACATTGTAACACGTCCTCCTTTTCTTAAAAAGAAAATCTCACTGATCTCAAAACTTTGAGCAATAATGTAAAACACTTCAAAATACTTGAATTTCAAATAAATCCAAGTGGCATGATCTGTGGCATGTGATGCTAGATTTCTCAGTGCTAACGTCACACTTGAGACTTATTTTTGGGTTTACTTTTAACAAAACCAAATGTATACTAATGAATTTGAGATCAGTTCCCCTAAATCTCACACCGGTGTTTTAGAGTAACCACACATTAATCTAGAACACGATGTTTCTAATTTTTGACCTCCAGAAAATGTCAGAATCTAAACATTTCTACAAATATATATTTTTTTTGTATAAACTCTTGTTGCATATGGAGACAAGAACTGTATGTGGCTCTTTTAGTAGAACACCTGCAGCACTGTACTTTGCTGAGTTAACACATCTCCTAAAAATAATACAATAGTGTGTTAATGCTTCAAAATGGCCCTTTCCAATACATATTTTCTCCTGTCTCATCTAACATTTATTTATTTATTTTTTTCCCCCTGTTACAATTCTCCCAGCCTACATTTATCTGTCCTCAGGTGAATAATGGACCTTTGACAGGCTCTAGGAAGCGGCCGTCAGAGGGAAATTACGAGAAGGAGAAGGACGTGTGCATCCAGCTCTTTGATCAGTGGTCTGAGGCAGACCAGGTGGAGTTTGTGGAACACCTAATCTCACGCATGTGCCATTACCAACACGGCCACATAAACTCCTACCTCAAACCCATGCTCCAAAGGGACTTCATTACGGCACTGCCAGGTAACACACAGTGTCCTTATTCTGAAAATGGCGTTTCTTGATGGAGGGTGTGTCCATTACTCTTTAAATATAGCCTAAAGATTAAAGAGACCATGTTTGGCTTGGCCTGTGTTATCTCTTAAGTTGAAATCACAATTCATCAGTGTATTTTGTACTTATAGGGCCCTATGAAATCTTTTTTTTTTTTTTTTTTTTTTTTTTTTTTTTTTCCTTTCCTTAAATTCTGTTTTGTTTTTGTTTTTTCAAATTCCGTTAATTCGAAATCCGACTCCTTTTTAATGATTAAATTGAACTTTATTCATCAAAAAGAATGTCTGATTAATTAAAATGAAACATGTACAATTTAGCATCAATTTATTAAAAGTTGGGAACACCTATTTCCCACACCTATTAGGGCCCTATGAAATATTTACATTTTTGTTACCAAAACATGCAAGCAATATTGTGACTAGTTTTTCCAACAGTAGTAGTATTAAGTACATTCTACTGAATAATAGTAATATAGTAACGATAATGTCTTCAAGTTAAACCAAACTTTCATTTTGATGGGTTGCTGTGAAAACCTTTTAAATTTCTGTGTATATGACACTAGTTTTACTGAAATGAAAAGGCCCAATGCTCATGAATTACTCTCAGAGCAGTTCTGGAGATGTTGTTCATGTATTTATGTCCTCATTTAGTGAGACGGCAGGCGCTGAAATCACCAAGAGCGTCACGCGCTTCATAAGGTGTAGTAAACAAAATGCGCGTCTGCGTCATTCATTCACACGGAGACACGAACATGCAGGATTCATATTTAAATAGTGTTTTTGCGGTTTAACATTTACAGGTACTAGTCCATGTCGCAATATAGTTGAAATTTAATCACCTAATTTAGAGAAATTGATCCAAACTTTGACAAATTCAGTTATGTACATTTCCATTCATTTAGCAGGCTATCCAAAGCAACTTACAGTTGGATTAAGAGAGGAGTTTTTGTTTTAAGGTGCTGTCAAGTGTTGATGAAATACGTCAGCATTTGATTTTCTGTGTTAAAATGTAAGTTGTTTTTAAAACCGGATTCAGTGATTTCATGGGTTTTCTGCATTGTGGAAATCATAGGGCCCTATCTTTAGAATAAAACCCCTGTTTGTATTTCAACAATGTATACAGCCATTACAATTTTGTGACCTGTAAGAATTTTCTTTTTTTTCCTTTTTTCTTTTCTTTTTTTTTTTTTTTCCTTTGTTTTTAAAATAGATATTTTTTTTAACAACAAACTGATACAATTATTGATTTCTTTAAAAAAAAAAGACTTTCCGTGTCAAAGTATCCTGAAAAATTCATCACTGTTGCCAGAAAAAAATCTTAAGCTGCACAATGTTTTTCAACACTGATTCCAATAAAAAAAAAATATATATATATTCACCAGATCAGCATATTTGAATGAAGTTTTTCATTTTAGCTGACATCATCAAGCCACCTTTTTTTGCTTATTTGAAACCCCTCTTGCGTTCTCCAATCTACTTGTTTATCATTAATGTCTACTATTTACTCTCCAGTCCCTTCCTGATACATTCATTTTAGTTTTCCTTTTTTTTAATTTTTTTTTTTTATTTATTTTTTTTTTTAAATGTCCTTTTTCACTTAAATGAAATCCCTCTTGATTTGTCTTCTAGCTCAGGGTCTGGATCATATAGCAGAGAACATCTTGTCCTTCCTGGATGCACGCTCACTTTGTTCGGCTGAGCTGGTGTGTAAAGAATGGCAGCGTGTGATATCCGAAGGCATGTTGTGGAAGAAGTTGATCGAAAGGATGGTTCGGACAGACCCGCTGTGGAAGGGCCTTTCAGAGAGACACCAGTGGTGAGTCACAATGCCGTTATAACTGTTCACATTCCCCCCCTTCATTTATACATGAGGTTTAACAACAGCCTCGTCATTATCTCTCAGTGCTGTAATTCTCCACCACACATGCCGGGAACCTCCATTTAAACTATCTTATACATCTTATTTGGCCTTGAACTATGAAGATGCTTGTTAATGTCAGTTTATCAAGGATGTTTATTGCCGTTTCCTTCACAGGGAAAAATACCTGTTCAAGAACCGCACAACAGAAGTTCCTCCAAATTCATACTACCGCTCTCTTTATCCAAAAATCATTCAGGACATTGAGGTGGGCAAAGCAAACATCGTTCTTTATCTCTTTACGTTTTATGAGTATAATAGAACTTGTGTGCTCATGTCATGTTTTTAAGGAATATGAGGTAGTAAGCGTTTGTTCATTTTAAACAAGCAGTCCCAGTGATTACACCTCAGGGGACGGCGGCTCTTTGTCTTCCTCTGAGTAATCAAAGTATGCAGCCATCAGTTATATCAATTATGTTTTCAAATGTAGTGATAAAACGGGCTGCTAATTTAGTTAATGATCGTGCATAATGATTTGAACAAATCAGATGAATTAGTATGTTTTTTTTTTTGTTTTTTTTTAGCAGTGCAAGTAATTGCTGATGTGGTGTTGATTTTAATGTTTCCAGACCATCGAGGCGAACTGGAGGTGTGGCCGACATAACCTGCAGAGGATCCAGTGTAGGTCGGAGAACAGCAAAGGTGTTTACTGCCTCCAGTATGACGACGAAAAGATCATCAGCGGTCTACGCGATAACTCCATCAAGGTGCGACCGCGCTCTGCCGGTGTATTTCTAGTGACACTCGTGTGGGTTTAGTGAAGTCGTCACAAGTAAAAACCACACTGGCTGAGTGCATCCATAAGCAGGTGTCATTTAAAAACACTAACCACAAGCGTGTTCTTGTGAATTACAATAATTGTGAATTTTTTTTTTTCCACCAGTTAGGGGAACATTAATTCTCTTTAAACAGCTCTTAGCATTCTTGAGCTTTTTGATTCACACAATCAATTACAATACTGAAACTAGACGGAGGGTATTGAAACGCGAGATGATTCAAGTCATACTTTCTGAGGCAAGAATGACTGATAATGCTGGTTATTTGTAGGGGTTTGTTAGATTTCTTTACTCGTGGTATTAGACTCTCCAGTGTTCTTACTGCATCATTTCAGCAAGTGTAGCTCTAGGGATGTGTCATAGAGCTGACAATATCAGTAAAGGGCTACGAAGTGAAAAATCTGAATTTCCTTGATGTTTTGGCATGTAGGAGGATGTTATAAAAACGCGTTGAAGTTTCAGAACTTTGTTGTTACTCTAAAAACAGCGTATATTGAAGAAGTCCGTCAAATCGACAGGTTGTGGAATGTCCCTTTTCATGTGTTTCTTATTTGTAATATTGTGACCGCCTCTGCAGAAGATTTGTGCAAGTGTTCACGAGAGAGACAAATATGCACGGGCAGTGTTTCCCATACATGGATTAATTTGTGGCGGCGCACCGCAATATCAAAACTGACCACCACAAATAGATTTTTCAAAAGGCTTTGGCTTGGTTGAATAAATATGAGCCACTGCACATTTCAAAATCAACCTGGTGTTTTTATATCGCTGTATTTCTGAAGGGAAAGCGACTGTCTTCAGTCCTGCTATTAATGTCTGATAAAGCAGTGTTTGTGAGTGGAGCGCTACTTTGTGTACAGTGTTATCCCGGGAAACCTAATCTCTACCACAACAACAGCGTCTTCCGCTGACAGAGAGTGAATTTGCATATATCCCGCCACAAATAAGGTCTGAATTAATTAGCCAATCATAACACTGGGCATTTTCTTCAGAGTCTGCAATCCCCCATGCCTATTTAAACCGATCAGATGAAGGGTGTCAAAACAGGACAGGAAATAGCTACGGAATTTGTTTATTTTTGTTTTTATGTAAAAATCTTTTAAAATTATAAGTGGACCTTAGCAAACAGTACAAAATGTAAAAAAAATCCTGTTCCTAAAAATGTATGATGCATGTAGTTTTCAACTTTTAAATGGTAAATGTTTTTTAATTATTGGGGTCAGCAAGGGGAAAGAATTAATATTTTTATTCAGCAGGCATGCTTTAAATTGGTCACAAGAAACCACAAAGACATTTTTATATCACATGGATTTCTATTTCAAACTTTATTAATTTAACCTTTTCTCTACATGTAGTAATATGCTCTTTTTAACCTTTTGAAGTAAAAAAAAAAAAAAAAAAAACACTTGAGCAGCAAATCAGGGTCATGTGACAGTGAACACTAATGTAATAGCTTCTGAAAATTCCATCATAGGAGTAAATCATTTTGATTCCAATATACTGGTGTAGAAAAGCTTTTAAATTGTAATTATTGCGCACAAGTACCGTTTATACTGTAAATGTAATTATTAAAAAAATATCAAAACTGCTTGCTTGACCAAAACTTTCAAATAGAAGTGATAAAATAATATTTGATTATTTAAAGAAATTAGATCAAACATTTTACTATTGATATTGTCCATGCAAATATTCATACTTCCCAACTAGAATATTTTTTTTTCTTTTAATGACGAGTCTAATCTGGTTAACAGAGGTTTATATTTGACTTGAAATGCGTGTTATTTGCAATTGTGAAAAGACGTCATATGTGTGTTTGCATTCAGATATGGGATAAACAGACCCTGGAGTGTTTGAAGATCCTGACGGGGCACACAGGCTCTGTGCTGTGTCTGCAATATGATGAGAGAGTCATTGTTACCGGCTCCTCTGATTCCACTGTCAGGTCAGATTTCGATCGTTCTCTTGCTCTGTATAAGTCCTCTGTTCTTTTTTTTTTCTTCCTGTTTTTCTTCACTCCACATGTCTGTCCAGCTAGAACGAATAAGGAACTGATAAAATCAGGTCTGACTTTGCTTTCCTCGCTTTTTACCCAGAGTGTGGGATGTGAACTCGGGGGAGGTTCTGAACACTCTGATCCATCACAACGAGGCCGTGCTCCACCTGCGATTCTGTAACGGGCTGATGGTCACCTGCTCGAAGGATCGCTCCATCGCCGTGTGGGACATGGCTTCTCCTACGGACATCAGTCTCCGCCGGGTCCTCGTCGGACACAGGGCTGCAGTCAATGTGGTTGATTTTGACGACAAGTACATTGTCTCTGCCTCTGGGGATCGCACCATAAAGGTCAGTGCTCTGATCGCTGAATGAGGTATCAGCTGTCATTCAAACCACAGATCAATGCTATTAGGCAGGACAGGGCCTGATGCACATAAAAGCTCTAAGTGTGTTAATTCTTGACGATGATAAGCTGCAGTGGACTTCACTGTCATGCTGCAGGACTTTGGACAGAGCAAGCAGACACCTGAACAGTCAAAGCGCAGAAACTCCCAGCAGAGGGCAGCAGTGTAATAGTTACCTAGTTCTCTGAAGAAATGCTACAGTCCTTGCTTTTGCTCCAGAGTCCCCTTTGGCATTCTAGATGTTGGACTCGGAGCATTTGAGATTCCAGAAACAGACAGCCATGCTCCAGCCCACCCATCACTCTCGGAAGGGGTGCCAAGTCATTCTGCGGCCCCCACCCTATCAAAACATTCCCCAAATAATGAGGCAGGGCAGTGAGGGCTGGTGTGTGTAGATGTCTGAAGGGGTTTTCTCATGCACACAAATTACTTTGAGTTTAAATGTAATATTATTTTATTAGATATGACTGTAGTTTAATATAAAGTTGATTTGGAACCGATTTGAAGTGTGTCATGCGTGATGTCATGTGTTTCGCAGGTGTGGAGTACAAGCACCTGTGAGTTTGTTCGGACACTAAATGGTCATAAGCGAGGAATCGCCTGCCTGCAGTACAGAGACAGACTCGTGGTCAGCGGCTCCTCGGACAACACCATCAGGTGTGTGCGAATAAGCAATCATTCCAGTTTGTTTCATAGTATTTGAGTGAATGTCAAGAAATGTGTATGTAATGATAATAAACGTGCTTTGGGTTTAATTGGTCTGAAAATATTGTGCAAAAAATCACAAGGGGCGTTATTTTTCTTCATGCAAAAAATAACCCATTTTTTTTCTTGTTGGCATAAATTGTTGTTTTTGAGGTGAGGAATGTGACCTGGATTCAGCCATTTAGTGTTCTTTACTTGTATGATTTATTTTCTCACACAATTTTGTGTTTCTCTAGGCTGTGGGATATCGAGTGTGGAGCGTGCTTGCGGGTTTTGGAAGGCCACGAGGAGCTTGTTCGCTGTATTCGCTTTGATAACAAGCGGATCGTGAGTGGAGCATATGACGGGTACGTCTGAGTCTGGTTGAAAGTTGAAAGAAATTTTATTGTCGTTTTTTTGCATTGCAGTGGAGAATAACAGAATGTGGAAAAACAATTTTTGCAACTGTTTGGCCGCCGCCAAAAAGACCGGGAGGGGAATTTCTCATAAAACTTCTCCAAAAAAAAAAAAACCTGGGAAATAAAGGCACACATTTTAAAATAAATCTATTAGCAAAATCCCTTCTTGATCTCCTCATGCTGCCATTGCTGAAACGTCGTGTAGTCTGGAGGATTAAAGTTAAGCATTTTTGGGGTGGTCTGGATTATGGCTGGTTTATTCCTGGCCTTAATGTGAATAATCTCTTTATTCTCACATCTTTAATTGCAGAGTTGCATTTGTCTGCTCTCTGGGCTTCAGTCATTAATCTGATACATGAACGGTGCACAATACCCACACATCCGATGGAGCAGTCCCTTTTAATCCCACAAAACCAACAATTGAATCAGATTATCTGTAGATTATGTGTGAAATGCGCCTTTAGAGCTGCTTTACAACATGGATTTGAGCGGGGGGTTTTTTTTTTTTTTTTTTGTGCATTGTCTAATGTGTTTTAATGTTTTTGTGTGTGTGTGTGCGCAGTAAAATAAAAGTATGGGACCTACAAGCTGCTCTCGATCCACGAGCCCCAGCCAGCACTCTGTGTCTACGTACACTAGTGGTGAGTTTCTGTCTCCTAGTCTTCAGGTTTATTTATTAAGGACACATCTTTACATGTGCACAAGACAACAAACTTTGCAGCATTAATATCAAATGCCCACTTAATTGCTCTTTGCTATCCACTCCTTAGTCTCTGATCTATCACTCATGTGTAGTTATTCAGCCCTCTGCATTGTCACACATTTCTAGCACCAGTCTTGCATCACGTCATTCCCAATCTGTAACTTATTTTGATTGTCGTAGATGAATCGTTTTAATACACCGTCTGCTCTGCGTTCAGGAACATTCTGGCCGAGTGTTCCGGCTCCAGTTCGACGAGTTCCAGATCATCAGCAGTTCCCACGATGACACTATTCTTATCTGGGACTTCCTCAACGTATCGACCAACGGACAGACAGAAGGACGATCGCCGTCCCGCACGTATACCTATATATCCAGATAGCAGGTAGCCCACGTTTTAACTCAAAGCTCACACCCGTCTCAAAATACTCTTAACTTGCTCAAACTCTAAACTGCTTTCTTGTGATCTCTGGAACAGGGAAGCCCAGGTGGCGTGCGGAGTGTGTGCGAGTGTGTGTGGGGACTGTTCGGGTGACCCAGTCTCTGTGGAAGTGTGCCAGGATCAAAGGTCGAGGAACGCCACCATCCCTCCTCCCCCTCCCCTTCACCCTCCTCTCTCCATCTGTCCGTTTTAGTTCTCCCCCTCTTCAGTCGTTTTGAGGGCTGCCCTCCACCCCCCCACGACACAAACCGCGTCAGTTCTCTTTCTCCCTCTCTGCGGAGGAGGCGGCGGAGAAAAGATGGAGAGAGCGATGCCATTAAACAGAGCGTAAGGGTGGGCGTGGAGCCCCCCTCTCACCCCAGCCACCGCGTACAGAGTGACGGCTGCCCGGCTCCGCCCCCTGGGCCCATGAACTCTGTATCTATCTTTTGTTTGTTTTTATTTTTATTGATTCAAAAAGAAAACGATGAAAAACTAAAGGGAGAAGGCAAGGTCCAAGTGCCTTCCTTCTCTCAGGACTGTTCTGCATGAATGAGCGAGTGATGGGACGTGTAATGTGTGCTGGTCAACCCCTTGGTTTCTGTCTTACGTTTTTTTTTCTTTCTTCTTTTTTAAGTTGGGAAATTGACTTCATATTTTCTTTTCTTGTGAACTCGTATGAATAATTGTAGTTTTTTGACTCTTCTCCTGATATGTCCCTCCATTTCTCGTTTTTAGCGCTGTCCGTCTCGTTCCCCTTTTCACTGTCTGCTCGTCTAGGTTCTGAATGACTCATAACTGATCTGAATTTAGTTGTAAACAGAATTGTCTCGTCTAAAATGGTGTTGTATATTGAAAAGATTTTTTAAAGAAAAAAAGCGTTATTAATAAGAATAAAGTACTTGACTGTGAAGGAGTGTTAAGAAGCTTGCACAAGCGCGTCGTGTTTTTCGTGTGTGTGTGCGTGTTTGTTTATACGCCCGATTCGCTCTTTTGAGATAAAGGCTTTCCGACAGGCCCAGATTTCAGTAACCTGCTGCTGCGCTTGCCAAGGCCTCCAAAAATCGCGGGCCGCTGTTCAAATATTTAAGTTTACCTCCTGCTTTGAATATGTGGAAATTGGCAGTACTGTCATTTTTGTCTTATTTGATTACAGCTTTCCTTATGAACGCCACCATGGCAACGGCCACAATACGAGCCCAGTTCAGCGCTGGAGCAATTCAAAAAAAATGTTTGAATGCACAGCAATATTTTAGTCTGAAATCTCAAGAATTGCAGAGTTCCGTTCTGTGTGAATTTTAGAATGGAATTCCATTGAAATAAGGCATTAGAATGAATGATGGCAGACTACTGTCAGATTGTGAGACATAAGGGTGGATGGGAGAGAGATGGAGACATTATAAAGAGGGAGGATCAAAGTCAGTCTGCAGATGAGGGAGAGAGTGCGAGAGACAATTACTGCCCATTATGGCTGATCCGGAATGCAGTAGATGCCTAGAGTACAGACAAAAAAAACTACTGTGTTCAAATAACCTTGGTTTTGCTCTACAGTTCAGCTTTCTTATTGTTTAAGGACTCTGATAATGGTTAAACTAGTTCTAGTCTGTTTTACTTGTCTGGTGTGCCTTCATGGGCTGCAAATTTTATCCTGTGTCCACCAGGTGGCGATAAAACGGTTAGTTTGGACCCCACCAATGATCAGGGTGAAGGTGTCAAAAGATAAAACCCATTGAACATTGCGTCCACAAAATAAATATTTTAATAACATGAGTAGTATCAAAATATTTCATCTCTCAAGATTTCTCCAGCCCCAAGTGGTTCTGGGACAGAATCATTTGAAACAGAAACTGCAACATTTAGCATTACAACACTAGCAGGGCTGGAAGCTCCGGGGTCAGTTCAAATAACTCTTGGTGTATTTAACTCTCTAGAGTGAAAATCAACTCCTGTTGTAGCCAGCAATGGATATTTTGTTTTAAAACCACCATGAACATCAGTGCAGATCAGTGTTTGCTTATGTTTTTCATACTTTCTTTTGTGGGTTGTGGGGGATTTTTTTTGTATTTATTTTTTTTCAGTGGTCAGAATATCTGTGCTGTCCAACATTTACACTACCGTTCGAATGTTTAGGGTAATTAAGGTGTTAATCAGCAAAGATGCATTAAATTGGTCAATTGTGATATAAAAGACCGTTATACTGTGCTTTTGAGTTTCACTAAATATGGAGCGGCACAACTGTTTTCATCAAGACATTTCTTGAGCATAGAATGATTTCGCAAAGATCATGTGACACTGAAGACAGGAGGGATTACGTCTAGAAATTCGGCTTTGCTGTAACAGGAATAAAGTATATTTTCAAATATATTAAAACAGAGAAGCTAATTGTGAATTGTAATAGTTTCACGCTATATATATATATATATATATATATGCTTTTGATCAAATGCAGTTTTCGGTGTGTATAGGAGCTTCGTTTAAAACATTTAACAATCTTACCGACCCCAAACATGAACGGTAGTGTATATCACTCCCAAGACTCTCAATGTTCCAGGTGAAATATCTGAAGCAAAACCAAAACTACACGTTCACCAGGGTGTCTAAAAAGATCTTCTCAAATACATTCTGAATGACTTTGGTTCTTGTTTACAATCTCATGGCTCTAATAGGCCCAAAATGTGATGAGTTCACAAAGCAGGTCCTTTAATCGCTCGTTTGGTCATAAGCATCCAAGTCGCAAAGTCTCAACTAATGCATATTATGCCACGCACTTGCCAGTTTTCCAGCCATACAACTCTACAGCTCTTTTATTGTGGCACTGGACAATCGAGGAAAATTCTTTGGCCTCTGAAGTGCTTGGTCCCCTTGTTGTCCGGGTTTAGTGACTGGACACTTGCCCAGGAGTCTTTGGTTATATTTGCATGATTACACAATGTTTAAGCAACCTTGTCTGTCCTTTGACTGTGACTTCTACCGAGAGGTCGGTCCTAAAGCCTAATCTACTTGCGCTGAAAAGAAGAGCGTCTCTGGATCCTCTCTAAGACGAGATCTTTGCGCAGCAGTCGGTGTTTGTTGTGTTACTGGAGTGATGGAGGAGCGGTGGAGGTCTGCTGAAGTCTTTTGCTCCTCTTGCTGACCGTGGTAAAACTGCTGGGCTGCAGGTCAGGCTGCTCTCCTGGAGGGAAGCGTTTCATGAAATGCACGTCTCGCTGGTTGGGTAACGTGTTCGGGCCTCTGCGCGGTCGGCCCCTTTTAGTGAAGCCAATGTACCAGCCCACGTAGCGTGCTGACATCCAAGCGGTGTAGTTATTCTCGAGCATTATCTCGATGAAAATGCAGCCTCCGTTGACGCTGCTGTCTTTCTGTAATGGGAAAGAGCATGCATTTTCATTAGAAAGAGGTTTGTTTATTAGACGCTCACAGGCCACTTCATTAGGTAGACCTACTTAATAAGCCAATCGCATGGCAGCAACTTGCAGATACGCTCAGAACAATGAATAAAGGGGATTTTAAAGGGTTACTCCACCCCGAAATGAAAAATCTGGTCATTAATCACCTGCCCCATGTCGGTCCAAATGCGTAAAAGCTTCGTTCATCCTTGGAACACATTTTATGATATTTTGGATGAAAACCGAGAGGCTTGTGACTGTCCCATTGACTGCCAAACTACTGCCACTGTCAAGTATGAAAGACGTGGTCTGAATGCTCCGTCTGCCATCAGTGGTTCAACGGTAATATTATAAAGCTACAACAATACTTTTTGTAAAAAATGAGTCACATTGAAGTCAACGTAGCCAGTAGATTTTGGACAGCACATAACGTGGCAGTTCTATGGGTGAAAATAACTTTAAGGTAATGATGATAGAAAGTCAATTAAAACCACTACAACCATGCTGTGCTGAAGAGCATCTGCAGCAGGAGAGAACTTAACTGCTGTTAGTTAAAAACAGGAAACTGAGGATACAATTTGCACACGTTCACCAAATTTGAACTACAGTAGGTTTGCCTGGTGTGTTCGATCTTAATTTCTACTGCATTATGCGAATTGTAGAGTCAAAATTTGGCATGAACAACATGAAAGCATGGCTCCACACTGCTTTGTGTCAATGTCCAGGTTGGAAGTGTAACCAATTTTGGCCCCTTCCTACTTAGTTGCCCATGACCATGACCATCCCTTTACCTCCACAGTGTACTTATCATGTGATGACATGTTTTCCTGCTAGAGGTGGCCATTCTACAAATCTCAAATCATCCACTACTTATTTTTCATTCTTGTTAAATCTATGAAATTGTGCAGTTTTCACGTACATGATACGCATATACACCACAACCCTAGTCTTACACATTGTGTTGCATAAACAATCCCAAAAGTCCATTTCTGCTTATCTATACCATGAATGTAATTATTTTGGCCAATCATGAGATCGGGTTTATTCTGAGAATTTAATTTAGCAAAAAGCTTACTTTTCTTGATCTTGACCTCATTACAAGGTCGTTAATGTGAAACAAGCTTGTTTTTGTCATTTTTTTCATTACCGGTTCAACAAAGATGTGCATTTTATGAGGTTTCCTCACTTCAGGTCGTTTCATATCAATGTAGCTCACCTTCCCCACTAGCTTCCCCTTGCGGTTCATGCACAAGTAGTAGTTTGTCTCTTTTCCTCTAATTCTCACTTGACTCCCAAAGGTGTCGGCCTCCACCACGAGCTGGGCTTGTGAAGAAACACAAAAATACAAACATAAAGGAATATAAATTAACATAATTTTTTGTCATGACAGCTCTTGGAGTTATTTGCACGGGGGTGCTGTTAATGTGTTTGGTCTTGGCTGAATAGATCTGCTATGCTGCTGCCAGAACATCCACAAGATGCTGCTGTAAGTATGTACGAAATATTTCTGCTCCATATATAACATAGGAATAACCCCCAATCGCCCCCTGGAGCAGATGAACACAGGTGGAGCTGGGGAAGGTGGAGGGTTTCTGAAGTGTGCTACTACAACAAACAAACCCAAACACCTGAATGTTGACCAGCAAGCTCATTGGCTACTGATACATGAGGGAGTCAGCTGTGCCATGTGAAAATGATGTCATTATGTCATATTGAGTTCAATTTATTTTTACAAGACAACTGTTTGGCAGATGATTTTGTTATCTTCAGGTTTTAGTATAGAAGTGTGTCAGTGGTTTAAGAAAATGCTTATTAGATTAGTTTTGATATATTTGCTATATATTTATACATTTACTACTGCTATTTGAATAAATGTATATTAAATACATTTATAAATAAATATATAGCCAATTTTTAAAAAAGAGATTAATTACTTTGAAAAGCACTAACACTATATTGGTTATATTAGTTATGTATATATATATATATATATATATGCTTTTCGATGTAATTAATCTCTTATATATTATATTAGTTATATTAGAACCAATTCAAGATATCTACAATTCATAATTCATTATAAAGTGACATCATGTATTTTAGGTGGTGTATTTCTTATAAATTGTTTACTAAATAACCAGTATAAATAATTTATATGTAAATAATAGTTACATTTTAAATAGTGTATTTATAATAATGAAAAAAATATTTTTGTAATTAAATTACACACACACACATCTAACATATTCGCAATTATAGATAGATATGGTATAAATAATTGAAAATAAATATTTGAAAAATTCCAAACAAAATTGTAATTATATTACACACACACACACACACACATAATACATTCTAGATATATTTATTGTGTACAGATATTCCTTCTGATTATTCCTTACCATATTTATCCCCATCCTCTCCCATGGCAGTGATTTTTTTGCCGAGCACCTGGACGTGTTTTCCGCTGGTCCGACTGTATAGTTGGTAAACCCGATGGTGTTTCCGGCTCAGGCCGTCCCGCACCCCTGTCTGATTCTCTACGTGCACTCCAAAGTTAACATTTTCCACCGCTAACACCTGCACAAACACAGGAGTCAGTCACAAATCACTTTCATTGATTTATGAACTATCAATTGATATATGGTTTTATTATCGGTAGCACATGCAGACCTGTAACGGGCTGTAGAACAGTAACACGACCTGGAAGCATCTGGCCAAAGAGAAATAGAAAAGACACATGTGATTGTGAGACATTTGCATTTGCTCTAGTGGCTTTTCTAACTTGCGTAGGGGAGACTGAGGTTGGATGGACCACTTTTTATTTTTTAGAGTGAGGTTGCATCAAATGGTAAGACAAGCCAATTAGGTGCAAATGAATGCTTAAGTCTTTATATAAAAAAGGGGATCAGTATTACAAAATATTTCCCTTTTTTGATATTATTTCAGGTTTGGTTGGCTCAGCGTTGAAAGACTACAGTTATATAAAGGGTGCAACATGAAGAAAAGATTCAAATGTTTATTTTAACCCAAACTAACACCACATGTGAGTGTCTGCATGTATTTAAAGATCAGTGTTCAAATCTGCTATGAATTGTTAATAATACTTTATACACATGCCAAACAGCCTCACTCACTCTCTTTTCCTAAGTGATGTCAGCCAGCCATCATAATGTATCACAGGCTTCCAAATCAACCAAAATCTAATCGCTTCCTTTTTTTTTATTAAACAACATTTATACGTTTTACATCTTCCTCTAATTATTTTTAGCTAGTGGGGTTAAGTGACTTTTGTTTCAGCATAAAAAAATGAAGAAGACACTTCTTGGCGAACAAACTATTGCTACTGATGTTGAGAAATGGGTCTGTGTGGATTAAATGCATATAAATAAATACATGAGCATGCTGTTAATTTCTAAATTGAAAGTAGAAAACAAACAAACAAACAAAAACATTGTAAAAGTCTAAAGATCATGATTTTTTTATATATATATATATAAATCTGAATATATTTAAGAAATCAATTTTGGCATGAGCACTGGTAGAATGTTATGATAAAAATACAAAAATAAGTGAAGGATTTGAATTTTTATTTAAAATTGTTATAAGTGTGTGTCTGTGTGTATGCATGTAAAACATCTGGCCACATAATTGAAGTCACTGTGGTGTCACTAACATGAAGGAAGCCATTTTGTCACGTGTCAAGAAAACCATAAAATCATAAACACCATAAAACCATAAAGAGGGGACCCTTTAGGCCCTCATGACTGTGTGCCAGAAGTATTAGTCTGGGTTTAAAAAAAAAGTATTATTGGTAGTTTTAATTTATGGTAATTTGGTAATTAGGTCAAAATAATTGAATTGACATCCTTATTCGTCAATGACCAGCACAGGACTTCAACTCAACAGTTTAAGCAGGATTCAGACCTACTGTAGAAAGTCTCATCATGAGTGTGCATGCTGCTGTTATCTGAGGAGACACTGGGTGGGATGTTTTATTATGAGAACACAGCATCTGCTGAGGCTATCGTCTGACCCAGAGATGGGAAACACAACAACTGCTCAGGCTGGACAAAACGGTGTAACATCAGTAGATGGAGACTCGCTACAACACAGCCTTCAGCTCGAACTGAATAATCACACGTGAAACTTACAGCACGACAGCAGAGGACAGGATGGACCGCATCGCTCCAGCGCTTCTATCACCCCGGACAGTGAGATCCTTGAGGCGAGGGTTTTAAAAACTGGAGCCAAAACCGGACACAAACCCAGGTGAGCATCTGAGCGCGTGTTGGAGGGTTTGCTCAGAGAGAGTCTCCTCGCAAGCAAACCTGCTCAGATGTCTGCTGAAGAACGACAGGTGAAAAACAGGTCATCCTCCTGTGTGACCCCACACTCCACATGACACACTGACAAAAGATGGATATTAAAAAAGCGTCCCGGCGCTCCTTCCTGCAATATCCTCAAGAACGCCGCTGTCTTCCCACAAAAAACGCAGAATTCAGGGGTCCTCCTGCCCTTTAAGAAGTCTTTGCGAGATTTTCTCCTTTTCCAGGCTTCTTTTGTTTGGCTGTGGGGTGGAAAGGACCCCTCTCTCGCCACAGGACAGTGCGTTTGCTGAATGAGAAGGAAGCGCAGCTGAAGTGGAACGGAGATGGGCGGGGTGCGCGGCGCGCAGGGGCAGGGATGATGATGGGACGATGTTTCGAGCTCACTTATCATCACCAAGGTGGGGCGATGGAAGAGAAGCGCTTCGACCGTCCAGCAATAACCGGATTCAAAACTTTCAGCACTTTCAAACTGCTTGCATAAACCGAGTAACCTTTTATTAAACGACGTCCCGCTTAAAGGTGAATCCAGTCACTATATTTCACCTTAAACTGTTTTTTTTTTTAAAGAAATACCACGTGCGATAAGATTCAAGTCCTGTCAGTTTCGCAGAAAAAAATCGGTTTTGTTCTACATGGAGCGGGGCGCCCCCTAATGGTGGCATCACATCGCCGTATCGTTCAACTGGCCGAGTTAATACTAATAATACCGCTTAATGAATGCATTTTAGGCGTTTTCCATACAAATGCATTTAAATTGTATTTGTAAAAACCAACATCCGCACTCTCTCGCGCACACAACTCCTCTGTAACCAACAGGGGTGATAAAACAAACAACCCACGAATAGCTACCACCATAAAAATCCGTCGTGATTCAATCTAGAATATTCATTATACGGTGTAAGGTTGAGAAAAACACACGAACAGTACGCTAATAAAATGATAAACAAACAAGCAACAGCGCATCCACGCCAACAGGTGTCAGTATAAAGTGTAAAACCGCTTCGCAAATAAGTACCTGCTAAACCTAAACAAACACTTACTAAGCGCATCCCTTAAAAAACGTAATTTCTGTTAAACCTAAACGCGGTACTGAGCAATATTAGGCCATATTTAAACACTTCAAAATAGAAGAGAGGGTGTGAGAGAGGTATGTAAGCAACAAGTCGTTCCAAAATGAACATTTCACAGGGATTTCAGAAACACCGCCCGTTCCCCCCCCTTCCTCTCACCACGATAGAACCGCAGACACCCGGGTCAGCCAACAAGCGCCAGCACTGCATGCTCCTCCACCCCCCTTTTCTCGCCCCAGCACCCCTGTGCCCCATCCAGGAGGAGCAATAGATGTGTGCGAGTGAAGGAGAAAGATGTAAATTAGCAGGTAGCTAGACAGGTCACGGCCCTCTTGGCGGTTTTGAACATCCTAAATGAGCCGTTTCACATTTCCTAAATACTATAACTCATTTCCTCTCACCTTAAAAATCCCGTAAATTCCAGAGACAACAAACAGTTTTGATTAGTGTAATGGTTTGATATTTCAGCTCCACTGGAGAGCACTGAGCAATTAGCAGGTCATAATGATCTGATATTCAACGTATACACACACGCTTGTGCGAACAGCTATATTAGACTTAGAGTTAAGAAGCCTGGTCGACTGGATCACACTCACCGTTGTGATTGTATAACCTTTTGTACCGGCATTTCTCTGCTCTTTGTCTTTCAGTGTCTGGACTTCAGGCCCTCCACCCAGATTGAATTTTTAGATGAAGTCCAGAGATCTTCATGTGAAAGTTATCAAATGCGCATTCTCTCGGAGCTCTTTGAATTTCGATATTCTGTTTTAGTTTTCTTGAAGGAACATTTATATCGATTACCAATCCAACCCCCCCCCCCAAAAAAAACCTGCCTTGTTTAAAAAAAAAAAAAGGTTACAGTGTTTTAAATCCTTCATAAATTGAGCATATTAACTTTCATTGTGAGGCCTGGTTTTGGAAGATAATGTGAATATCTATCTAATATAAAAAATACTGAGATACTTTTCTTAAAATGTGTGGATTCTTTAAACTGTAAAGTTTTTAATTAATAATTTAAATAGTTGTTTTAAAGGTTCAGGGTTTATGGCATTGCATTGTCATGTTGACAAAAATATGATTATGTAGAACAAGTTTTGTGTTTTAGGAACATCACATGATCCTTGATGCCTTCAATTTTAAATGAAAATTTGTTTGTTTTCTTGTGAATCACGTCATATGAATTTATACAAAAATGCTTACTAAACTTCTTGATAACCAAACAGCTGACGGCCATAGTGTGGAAGAAAATACTATGGCAGTCAATGGCTACCGTCAACGTTTTGTTTACCAACATTCTTCAAAATATCTTTTTTTATCTTCAGCAGAAGAAAGAAACTCATACAACATGAGGGTGAGTAAATAATGGCAGATTTGAATTTTTTTTTCTTTAAGTTTTCTCATGACCTCAAGATTGGATTGACCCCATTCACTTCCACTATAAGTGCCTCACTGTATAGTTTTAAAATTTGTTCTAAATAAAAAAAACAAGCAGTCCTCACCACAACCATAACGACAATGTCAAAGAGTAACAATCTCACTGCAATAAGTTTCGCAACAACTGTCTTACAGCTGATAAACGATTAAAACAATGACATCCATCCTGCTTTATAGACATCAAGCATTTAAAGTGGCAGGTGACTAAACTGTACATTTTTCTTGACACTATTATTATAGCTATCTTTCTCATGCACTGTCCTTTAGACAGTGGAAATGAATTGTTGTGGAAATCAACATTAGAGTGAGCACACGATTTCTCAAGCGCTTACGGATATCAATATTTGAAATGATTATATTTTAGTAAAAGCCTTGGCTGAATGGTTTGAATGTATTCGCAGTCCAGAACCGAGCATAATTCATCTATTCTCTCAATGGAGCTGCTCTCCCCCTTCCAATCTCTCTTTTTTATCCTCCGCTCATTTCTCATTTCCAATTCTACCAGTTTCAGACAAAATAGGAGTTTCTCCTTATTCTGTTCGTCTCCCTCTGTCTCGTTCATCCTCTTCCTTTTGGCCCATCTTCCATCTTTCCAGACTTTGAAGGGAGTTCAGACTTCTAATATAAGACAGGTCCCTACCACAACAAAGGAGTCAGCTTCGAGTTTGAATAAACACTTTCTCTCCTTTTTCTGCCTGTCTGTACCCCACTCCCATTTTTTCCTTCTCTGTGTTATTTCTCTCTTGGCCCGTGCTGAAGTATGAGCACTTGTTATGCGTTCTCCATGGTAGCCTTTCTTCTGGAATAGATTAGCCGGTCGGGGAGGAAGGGGAAGCGGCGGCAAACCGAAGTCGGCGGAGGGAGACGAAGGTGTAAAAGGGAGTGAAGTGTGAAAAGAAAGGGCTAGAGCGATGGAAAAAGGAAGCCAGCAGCTGAATAATGGGGGGAAGGAGGATCGCAGAGTGACAGAGAAGGAAAGAAGGTCACTGTAGGTAAGAGAAACACACGCTGTTTGGCTCGCACCCGCTTTTTTTTTTTTTTCCTCTTTTGAAACTCAGCTGTGATGGATGTCATCACGCTGGCAATTGCGCCCCAAAACACCTTCCAAAATGCCTCACGTGTTTTAGGGGCTTTCACAAGCCCTCTTTTCAGCTTCCCCATGCCCTTACATACGCCGCATTGTCATCTCTGGACCCTTTCCTCGTTCTACGACTTATTAACCCACACTCGGTCACTTCCCAGCTCACATTTGCAATGTATAACATCATGAGCTGTCATCACTCCGCTCTGCCCCCCCTTCGCTTTCTCCCTCCCTCCTTTCTGGCTGGGTTAAAACCACAGGTCTCCTCTCTCTCTGTGCGCTGGCGAGAGCACATGACCGCAGCCACTGAACTGCAAGTACGTAAATGGACATTCTCTGCCTCCTTTCTGCATAGTGGGAATGAATTTGTTTTAGTGTGCCGACCGCAGGTCTCTCGTAACCACACAGACACATGTTCATGTAGACGCACTCTTTCTATGCGTTTGTATGCGTGTTTTGGTGACAAGAGAATCGTATTGTCGACTTATGTACTTCCAGCTTCTAATTAATCCAATCTGCCTGCAATATGTCGACGTAAACGACATTAGCGCTGCCTAAAACAACTCGGCGATTCCAGATTTCTGTAAGTAGCAAGAGGAAAAAGAATGTGTGTGCGTTTGAATTGCTAATAGGTAGAACTGTTCCTTTGAGCTTTGTGGAAAAAGTGTTTAACATTCAGGCAGGGCCGTCCTCACAGACTGCCCGAATTCCTCAAATCTGTCAGCCGTGCTAGCCAGCTGTCACTCACCTCTAATTTGCTACAACATCATTGACCCTAGGGCTTCTGGCAAATAAACACACATATACAAAAAAAAAAAAAAAAAAAAGAAAAGACGAGAAGAAAACAAATATTCTGGTTTTGTGAGGAGCAGGCTTTTTTGATGCTGGAATGTTGGGTTGCATTATCGTCAAGTTTTGCAAGAGCTGTGCGGCTGCCAGGTGCTTTAGCAAACATGCTATTCTACAGAGTACGTCTGTATATTTTGGGGAACTGTTGTTTTAACCCAGCGGTTTATGCTGCTGTTTGAGCAACAACATTGACTCAGAAGGATTAACTGCCCTGAATTCATAGAAATCAAGGCTGGAATGAAATATGAGATGGATAAACACAAATAAGAACAGGTGCATTCCATTCCGTAAGAAATGTGTGTGTGTGTGAGAGTGCACAAAGAAAGATTTATATATATATATATATATATATATATATATATATATATATATTGCATATATAATTTATTGAAATATCCTATAAAATGGGCTATTTTATTTACATGTATTTATTATAATAACATTAAAACAATTGTTTATACATAATAATAAATAATAATAGAAAATATTGAAAATACACTTTTATTAGTTGTATAAATTAAATAAATTATGTAATTAATTGAAATTTAATATAATGTAGTCAGAGTGTAATTTATTTTATTAATATTTGTATTAATGTGGAATTCAGCATATAATTAACAAATTATATAAAAACATTCTGAATAAAAATAATAAATTAAAAAGTAAATGTTAATAAAATATGTACAGTATTTGTATTAAATTATATAACTGTAATGATTTACAGTTTTTTTTTCTTTTTACAAAACATTATAATTAAATTAGTGTCTGGCAGTTGTAATATAATATTATAACATATTTAAAACAATAATATATTTTTTAAATACAATAAAGGTATTATATTAAAATATTTAATATAATTTCATTTAATGAAATTATAACATTATTTGTATAATATAGTTAATCAGGGTTGTGTCCAAAATAAAAGTTTTTTTTCCATAATTTATTGTATTGTATTTTTATATATAAATAGAAACACATGCATGTATGCATTTAAGAAAAATGTTTATACATTAAATATTTGAAATATATTTCAACAATATAATTTACATGAATATAAATATATACTGTACATGTAAATACATGTCAAGATTTTCTAAATATATACTGTATGAGTGTGTATTTATATATCCGTAATAAATGTACACAGTACACACACAAACATACACGCATATTATGTAAACAAAAACTTTTATTTTGGTTATTTGTCTGACAGTACTAATTCATATTAGATAATTACATTTATTTTTTTTCTAATTTAAGTGCTTCCATAATAATAATAATAACAAATCAAATCAAATCATCTTTTAACTTTTTACAATAATCAGAAACCAATGTACTATTCTGGTCTAAATGTAAGATTTGAGGTAAAACAGCTTTTATGTTTTCTAAAAAGAATGCATTTTAATAAAGCCTGGGTGTAGGAGTGTTGTGTTTTATGCAGGTACGGCAGTTGTTGTGAAAGCCTAGATAATGAAATATAATGCATCTGACAGATGTTGGGAGGACACACATGCTCAACCCTGCGGACACACACACACACACACACACTCTCACACGCGCTGAACCCTCTCAAGGTCAAACCCTAATGCACCTACTGTGGTGTATTTCTCTGGGCTCCACCTGCAGATGAGGTTGAACATAGACGGTTAAGCTCTTAATGTGTTCTCTTCCATTGTTTTCAAGCACATTATGTAGATTTAGTGTTCAAGAGAATGTATTTAACCATGTTACAATGTTCAGAAAGATGTTCAACTATTTGGTGAAAATAACAGCAGATGTGAGATAAAAGTACTGATTCCGGGAACACCAGGTGTGTGTTATTCTGATTTACAATAGCTGAGCAATCAAAACAGCTACAACTCAAATGCATCCAACCCTTTAGATGCCTGTCAGTAGAGGATTAGAGAATCCACACCGCTTAATCTGTAATAAAGTAGATCAGGATAGTGTATCTATTTACAATATTAAATTCTCTCATATGCAATTAACCATCATGGCATTACTACAGAATTATTTGTGCTTTGATGCTAAATGAAAATAAATGGGATTGGTTTGAGGCCGATTCTTATGTAAGATTTCACTGCTCATATAAGTTGGTGGTTTGGGCTAAACTACAACTGCATGATTGTCATTTAGCCCTAAAACATTTTTTTGAGAACAAAATCTGATTTAAATGCATTACATGTGGCTATTTGCCACGTGCCTCATCTGTTTTCACTTATAATAAGAAAGTTTGACTCAGAAGCGTTGCTGCTGCTGCCCCCTTTCGGATGTACAGAAAACTGCTTGAAAAAAACAAAAATGTCCGAGTGTTCTGTAATTACTGACACTAAAGTAACTGCTTGTAGATGTATACGGATTATTCTTATCTGTGTTAGACGTTATCTACAGAGGGTTGAGGTTTCCCATACAGCGAGCATAAACAAATGAAGAAAATTGTATTTAGTTAATTATATAGTAATATGAAAATGTAAAGCATTTTTTGTTTGTTTGTTTATACGTACGATTTAT
This sequence comes from Enteromius unitaeniatus, assembly GCA_032359435.1. Taxonomy (NCBI): domain Eukaryota; kingdom Metazoa; phylum Chordata; class Actinopteri; order Cypriniformes; family Cyprinidae; genus Enteromius; species Enteromius unitaeniatus. Next base: position 6,007,205 of record JAUMHI010000051.1, read on the forward strand.
TATTATTTTCAACTTGTATATTTAAATTCATTTAATTAATATATTTAATGTATTTATAAAACTGACTAAATAAATAAATAATTAGATAAGTAATTTTAAGATAATAGTATTTATTAAAATAATATTTATTGCATTCTATAAAATGGACTTATTTTATATTTATTAATATGAAAATGTAAAATAAATATTGTTTCATTTGATTGTCTTTTTGTTTGTACTTTCAAACACATTTATGTTTTAAACATGTATATTTAAATCCATTTAATTATTATGTTTAATATCTTTAACAAATATATATTTGTTTAAAAGTCACTAAATAAACAAATACTAACTATGATATTATATAATGTAACATAATAAAATATTAAGTTGTATTGTTTTAAATCATTTAAAATATAAGAAATTATTTTTAATGATTAAACCTATTTGTTTCTTTTTATTTTATTTTATTTGTAGCATATACATTATAATATATCTCAATTTTCTAACATATTTTGGAAACATGTACAGTTTAAAAGCTTAATATATTTGGGCAAGTAAATACTTTTTAAATGTTTCTTTAAAAAATGATAAATGTCCTATAAAAGTATAAATATATTGTAAATACGTTGAAAATATATTTATGTAAATAGATTAAAAAATATTCCAATAATATATTACTTTAGAATATTGCAATAATATTTCATAAAATATATGGATTTGGACTTTTTTTAAAGGAATGTTTTGTTTTCACTCTGGCTGTTGAGTTGGTTCGGCACAGATGAGAATGACTCAGAGCATCACATGTGTGCCAATAGCGGTGTGGCTGCTGGACGATTTCCTCAGCCACTCCATAAATATCTTTCTGTCTTCTGTGGGAATCCTTCAGTTGACACAGCTGAGAAGCAGGTGTTATTCAGTGGGTTCCTCCCCCTGTCCCTTGTTCCCTTCATCTTCACTATCTTCCCAACTCCTGAGTCCTGTCCTTCCAGCTGCTCTTTCAATCTATCTTTATTCTCCGTGTCTTTGCTTGTTGTTCTTGTCTCCCCCCCCCACCAGTCTCCACATACAGCAGGCCTGCCAGTACATATCCAGCCCTACAAGTCATGTTGAAATGACAAACCCTGTCTATGTCTGTGTGTATGTGTGATGTGGGAGCATGTTTGTGTGTGTGTGTGTGTGTGTGTGTGTGTGTGAGAGAGAGAGAGAGAGACGTTGAGGGCAGTGCCCACATTCCTATGGCATTCTTGACATTCTCCGTCTGTGGCACTCTGCCCCATCTCCACACTGTCTGTATGCGAGTGAGAGAGAGATCTGATGCGTAAATGAAAATGTATTCTTTGTTCTCGTGATTGGCTGTGAGCAGGCCTGGGGGAAGGAACGGGGGTAATTAGCAGAAGACTCTGCCTCCACCCCGTGGCGGTTCACGAAGGTGCAATTATATAGGTACATCTTATACATCTGCAGTCAGGACCATGAGTTCCAGTTCATTCATTTTGGGTTTGCAGGTATATTAAATAAAGATAAAAATGATCATTTCTTTATCTGTGTAACCATTTATAGACAGTTGTACACTACCAAAAATTGTATTATGATAACTATTAAAACCTAAAGCTTGATTAAAACTAGCTTTTACTTCAAGGCTCCAGCCTCCAAGCTCTGATGTTTCCCCTGGAAAGGAAAATCATAATATTGCATTTGATGCAATGTGAAAAATCATTGGCTTTGTCATACACTGCCAATCAAAAGATTTAAATTAAATTAAATTAAATTAAATTAAATTAAATTAAATCATTAATGTTTTAGAAGTTCCTTATGCTCCCCAAGGCTGCATTTATTTGATCAAAAATAGTTACATAATATTAATATAATATAATAACATAATATTATTATTTAATTTATTGTTTTAAGAATTGGTTTAAAAAATATATTGTATTATTTTTTATTTATTATTTTAAGAAGTTTTATTTATTTGAATGGAAATTTCAGAAGAACAGCATTTATTTGAAATATAAATTTTTATTTAATGTTCTAAATATTTTTTTATCACTTTCTTCAAACCTTTTAGTGGCAGTGTATTATTGTTTTCACAAAAATATTAAGCAGCACAGATTTAACGGTTTTTAACATTAATAATAATAAAAAATGTTTCCCAAGCTGCAAAAATAAATAAATACATAATAAAAAAAATAATAATAATAAATGAACAAACAAACAATATGATACACAGAATACAAGTTATTTTATGTTGCAGCAGCAAATATCACAATTTTTTAAACCGTATTTTTAGTCTTAAAATAAATAAATGTTTTATGTTTCTTATTATTCAAACTTTGACCGGTAATCTAAATTAATTTTAACTGTTTAAATGTATAATATCTATACATTTCTATGTATTCTATTGTCAAAACTTGTGAGCAGTCAAACTCAATTCTGCAGCCTCAGACTATTTGGATTAGAAACAGTGGCAGGGGTTGTGTAGTCTAAAGCTGTTGTAGGTCAATCCGCATTTATGGAGTTCACCGAAGGCTAATGTAGGCTACGGACTAATTCAAAATCATTAAATCTCTCTGGTAAAATCAATTCAGAGATAGAAGGAAAATGAGCCTTTAATTAGTGCCAGTCTAATGTCTGGACCACATGACACTGTTAAGTTATTAGGGGTGTTTACATTTTAAAAATAGAATTTCATCTCTATATTCAGGTGTATCTCACAGCAGAAGTTTTAATTTGCAGCAAAAAGTCTCAGTATTCACAATGTTAGGTGTTCTATGTGTCACAATTCTATGAGTTATATTTATTTATTTATTCAGCGTTAAAAAGTCCTAAACCGCATGAAGCTCAGGGGGTTGGGGGGAGGGGTGTCCGAGATCCCTAATTAAATTTTGATTGCCCTCCTGATATACATGATAAGTACTGTATTTATGTACTAGTATTTTGTTTTTAAAAAAAAAAGTTTTGAGTAACATAGTTGAGCACTGTAAAACTTCCTTCAAAAAGTCACACTCCTCTGGTCCTGAATGACAATGAACAAGATGAACAATTGTTTACACCACTCCACATGCGTGTCCTCTTTTTGACCATTAATGAGGGTAAATGTGTTTGTTCGGTGGGTCGATATAAGTTGCTTTATTTCCGACTCGGCTCTATGCCATTTAGTATGCACTTAAGGTAATGGAAAGCAGGAGAATATCATGGGAACCCTGTAGTCTGCTGTTCAACCAATGACGAGCGGCTGGATTATGCCTCACAAAACCTTTTAATACCACTGTTCACTAATGATCCGGACCCGCGGCCCTTTAATCCCCACTACATTAATTAAAAAGAGCATGAGCCCTTGGAAGATCAAGCCATCTGCTGCAGTTTCATTCCATAGACAGATTGTGTTCGGTGCTTATTTAAAACAGAATTTCTTTACTTGTCAAGGAAAGCAGGAGGAATGAAGATAGAGTTCTTTTGAAATATGATAAGAAGTATCGTTTTGTTACTTTTTTTTTAACCCAACACAAAAGAGCCATAATGTTAAAGATCAATCTGACTATTAAAGAGATAATTCACCCAAAAATTGTAATTTTTTTGATCATTTACTCACCTTCAAGTTGTTCTAAACCTGTATGTTTCTCTCTTTTGTTAAGCTCAAAGAAGATATTTTGAGGAATGTTGGTAATCAAACAGTTGAAAAAAAAAAGCTAAGAAGCCAATGACTACAGTGTATATATATATATATATGTGTGTGTGTGTTTATAAGTGCTGTCAAATGATTAATCCCATTCAAAATTAAAGCTTTTGTTTGCATAATATGTATGTGTTGTGTATGTTTATTATGTACAGTGACCTCCTCTAAGATTGGTGCCCTTGGTAAATCTGAGCAAAGGTCGCTGTGAAAATGAATCTGCATTGTTTATCCTTTTGATCTTTCATTTAAAAAGTAAAAAATTGAAAACAGGGAGAAATTCTTGTGATGAAATAAATGTTTTTCTCCAATACTTGTTGACCACAATTATTGGCACCCCTAGAATTTTTTATGAGTAAAATATCTCCCGTTCATATTCACAATTTTGAGCACTCCAGGGTGATTATGGACAGCTACGGTTTCTTGTTTCACAGACGTATATATAGGAGGGAAAATAATCATCAACACAATGAGACAGAACAAATAATACATTTATGATGTGCAAAAAAAGATAATTGAGCTTCAACAATTAAGTTGCTTTAAGAAAAGAGCTAGAGCAGTGAAAATTCCTGTTTCCACCATCAGGGACATAATTAAGAATTTCCAATCACATGTTAGGAAACTGCCTGGAAGAGGACGTGTGTCTCTATCCTCCTAATACACAGTGAGGAGTAGAGTTTGAGTGGCTAAAGGCTCTTTTAGGATCACAGTTGGAGAATTGCAGAAAACAGTTGAGTCTCAGGGTCAGAAAACCTTTAAATAAATGGTCAAGCAGCCCCTAAATCAGCACATGTTATTCAGGAGGGTTTAAGAAAAATTCTCCTCGCTCTTCCAAAAACAATCTCCAGGATGTTCAGTTGTCAGACAAAACTGGAACTACAAATGGGACTGGCTTCCATGATCAGATGAAAAAAAAAATTAAATATATTTGATGTTGATAATTTCTGCTGGAGGTCCAACACAGTCTCACGACCAATTTGTACATATTCTTATGAGATGCCAAATTTATGCCAATTCGTACTAACTCGTATGATTTTATACAAGTTGTCTAAAACCTGTGATGGGTAGGTTTACGGGCGGGGGTTAGGTGTAGGTCATTCGTACAAAATCTTACGAATTAGCCACCTCGTTAAAATATACGAATTGCCGTGCCATTTTCAATTGTTTTACTTCAATGGTTAGAATTTTGTGAATGAAAGATCAAAAGGATAAACACATATATATATATATATATGAAATATATTTAATTATATATATATATATGTCTTATATGAATATAGGTATATATACATGTGAAATGTATTTCAAATATTTTAAATGATTTTCAAAATATATACTGCATATATGTGTATAATACAAAAACTTTTATTTTGGATATGTATATGTATATATAATACAGTTATTTTAAGTTGTCATTGTTATAGTGTAATTATATATTTAAGTACTGTGTAATATTAATTAACTATATGGTAAGGTTAGGACAATGTTCTACATATATATAGTGTTACCAAATGTAATTATCAGTTTTTATATCTGAACCAATATCAAAACTTGTTTTAAAGAAAAGGCCTGAGGTTAGGTGAGTTGTTGTGTGAAAAATGGAAATGGTAATGCATTAATAATGTATATAGACATAAGGAATGTCTATATATAACAATTAATCATTTTGAAACAGAATGTTATTTATTGAAAAGAAAGGCACAATAAAGTATATCAAAAATGTATGTTTAGCATCAACACGAGGCACCTTTCCTCCCCCGTTCCACCTCCACCCCTTCTGGCTCTCTCATCCAAACACACTCACACTCTCTCACTCAAGTGCCATTGGCCAAAGGCGCGCGCTCTAGTGCTGAAGTACGAGGTGCACATCAATATCATTAGCGCGCTCATTCGCGTTTGGGTGGGTTTTTGTCCACCGTGTTAAAGCTTTAATTATGAACGCTTTGTTTGAAGGCACGCATTAAGAAGGACCCTATATTTCAATGGAGCTGTGGACAAGAGCGTGGCAGATATCCTGCCTGGCGCTAATGCTGCTGGATGCAGTTGTAGCACAGATCCGTTACACGATCCCAGAGGAACTGGAGCACGGGGCTTTTGTTGGAAATATTGCAGAGGATCTGGGACTAGACACCAGTAAACTCTCAATCCGACGATTTAGAATAGTCTCAGGGGCAAAACGGCAATACTTGGAGGTGAATTTAGAAAACGGAGTTTTATTTGTTAATGAAAGAATTGATCGAGAAGAGTTGTGCGAACAAAATTCCTATTGTTCATTCCATCTCCAGGTTGTGATCGAAAACCCGTTAGAACTGTATAGAGTAGAAGTTGAAATATTAGACGTCAACGACAACTCTCCGGTTTTTCCATGGAGCGAATTTAACCTGGATATCTCCGAATCGGCCGCTCCTGGATCGCGCTTCCCGCTGGAAAGCGCGCAGGACCTGGACGTCGGTGATAACTCTCTGCGCTCGTATCTGCTCAGCGTAAACGAACACTTTGCCCTGGACATCCAGACGCGCAGCGACGGCAGTAAATTCGCAGAACTGATCCTCGAAAGTCCGCTGGACCGGGAGCAGCAGAAGACTCACCTGATGGTTCTTACAGCGGTGGACGGAGGCTCGCCAGAGCGCTCTGGCGCTGCGCAAATAAACATCACTGTGCTGGATGCCAACGACAACGCGCCTGTGTTCGATCAGAACTTTTATAAAGTGAGGCTGCCTGAAAACGCGCCGAGAGGCACAGTCGTGATCAAACTAAACGCCACTGATCTAGATGAAGGACCCAATGGAGAAATCGCGTATTCTTTCAGCGGCCACGCTCCGATGAGAGTGCGCGAGCTGTTCAGCGTGGATTCTCGCACTGGAGAAATCAAAGTAAAAGGACTCATAGATTACGAAAAGGCACGGATGCACGAGATTTACGTACAAGCAAAAGACAAGGGACCATCAGCGGTTGCGGTGCACTGCAAAGTTATGGTTAACATCATAGACATCAACGACAATCTCCCAGAAGTGATTCTCACATCGGTATCCACGCCGGTTCAAGAAGACGCGCCACCTGGAACAGTGATCGCAGTCATTAGCGTAATGGACAAAGATTCTGGAGAAAACGGAAATGTTGATTGCGAAATCCCTCATCACGTTCCCTTTCAGCTGCATTCCTCTTTTAAAAACTATTACACGTTAGTTACGTGTTACTTTCTGGACAGAGAAACCATTCCAGAATATAACATCACTCTCACGGCGCGCGATATGGGCTCGCCGCCGCTTTTTACTAGGAAAACCATTTTAGTGCAAGTGTCTGACATCAATGATAATGCGCCGCGTTTTAAACAGCCCTCCTACACCGTCTACCTGACCGAAAACAACGCGCCAGGAGCCTCCATTTGCGCAATTACCGCTCAAGACGCAGACTCGGATCAGAATTCCTACTTATCCTACTCTATTCTAGAAAATGACATTCATGGAATGCCGGTGTCCACCTACGTGTCCATCAATTCTGATAACGGCAACATTTACGCACTGCGCTCTTTCGACCACGAGCAGCTCAGAAACTTTCAGATCGTGGTTCAAGCCGAGGATGCTGGTTTTCCGCCTCTCCGCGCGAACGTAACAGTCAACGTGTTTGTTTTGGACCAGAACGACAACCCTCCGGTAGTTGTATCCCCATTGGCCGAGAATGACACCGCGGCGATGGTAGTTGTCCCCAGATATGCTGATGCCGGGTACCTAGTGGCTAAAATCACCGCTATGGACGCGGACGCCGGGCAAAACTCGCGTCTCTTTTATGAAGTCCTCCAAGCTACAGATCTCAGTTTGTTCAGTGTTGCTCTGTACACCGGGGAGATCAGGACAATTCGCCGGCTGATGGACAACGACCCCAGGAGGCAGAGGCTGGTGGTTTTGGTCAAGGACAACGGTCAGCCGCCGCTCTCGGCCACGGCCTCCATCATGTTGTCAGTTGTTGACAGCGTGCCAGAATCCTTGCCTGATTTTGGTGACCTCGCGCTCAGCCCCCAGTACCGGTCAAACCTCACGCTGTATTTAATCGTATCTCTGGGGGCCGTTTCATTCACTTTTCTCGTGGCAATTATTGTCCTGGCTACAATTAAGGGACTGAAAGACAGGAACTCGTGCTGTGGATTTCACTCTAAAGACCCCGCCACTGACGTCGTTAAAAAGTCTAACTTGAACATTCACTTATCTCCGGGACCGAAGGGCCCCACGCAGTGCGTGGAAGTTAACGGGAACAACCCAATAGGTCAAAACTACTGCTATAAAATGTGTCTGACTCCAGAGTCATCGAGAAGTGACTTCATGTTCCTCAAGCCTTGCAGCCCCACGGGAACATCTTCCCGAAACAATATAAAGGAAATAGAAAACAAAACTTTGACCTGGAGTCCAGCCAGCCACAGTCTTGGCACCAGGAATGCAACGACCTCTCCAAATGAAGTGAGTGATCAACAAAAATGATCTCAAGTTTGTCCACCAGATGGAGACGTCAGATTTTTCACCTTCTCCTTCAGGCTTCAGATAATCACCCAGGATGATAAAATGTAAATAATAGCATGTAAATTGTAATGTAATAAAAAATATAAACATTTGGAAAATGTCAGTGTATGAACTAGACAAAGGATAACAACAACAGTAATGGTAATATGTATTCAGAATGTATAATATATAATATAATACCAAATAAGATATGGCATATATCAATTCTGTTTTAAATATAGTTATTCTACCTTTGAGCTATATTAATTTTAATGGGCTATTTAAAATATATACAATATCTTCATATAGCAGTAAAATTAACTATTGAGCAAATATAATTATAATAATTATTCTAGTTAATATAATATAATATAATGTAATATGATATAATATAAAGGTCCATAGTAATAAATAAATAATAATATAGAAATATCACGTAAATTATAATAATAATAATTGAATGAATACAATAATAATTTAACTGAGCAAACAATATTGTTTGTTACATATTTTTTTCTACCTTTAAGTTATACTTTGTGTTCTTTTCCGTCTTCTGTGAACTAGACCTTAAAATTCTTAATGCATAGTTTATAAATAAATTATAAATGATAAAATACACCAAAATGCATTTTTGTCATTGCTCCAAAATGTATGTGTACTGCAACAAAGTGATGAATTAGTAAAGTCACTTTCTAATGCATTCTAAGGTCTTTTCTCTTCTTGGCTTTGTGTTTGTCGTACATTCTTTAACGTCTGAAGTGTAAGTGGAGTAAATATTTTAACTCTTTTTTTTTCGTGGCAGCTCAAACCGGGAAACAAAGACCAAACCCTGACCAAGAACCAGCTCAATTATACATATAAAAGGTGAAAGTTAAAGCTGATTCTATTGCTCTCTCTGTCCCCCACCCCTCCCCCCTCACTCTCTTTCTGACATGTCCATGTTTTGGTTTTTCTAGCCATACTCCAATAAACACAGGTAGGAGACTGATTCAGGACTCAGACTACTATGCTTACACATCTGTCCCGCAGTACTGGACCTGGGGAAATCACATGCATGGTAAAGTCATTATATTTGTCTTCCCAGCTTCATACATGGTTTGCTTGAATTGTTTATCCAACAATTTTTGCTTTGTCATTTAAAACAGACTGTAAGACCTCATCTCAGGGTGGAGGTTTTCCAAATCGTTCATGGACACGTTACAATCAACAGGATTCAATTCAACCCCCACCAGACTATCAACATAATGTTTATATTCCTGGAACACCATCGGCCCTCTGCACGCTCAAACTGGCGAACAATGCGGACATTGAAGTCTGCAACTCATTCTCAACTTTTGGCAAAAAGAAAAAGTCAAACATTAACAATCAAGAGGACGCAGTAATAACCAATGATTTTTTCAAATGACTTTTCCAGTTTCACCTGTAGGTCACTTCCTGTATATAGTTGTGTATATTTTGGTTGGATTATATGTACTGTACTATATGATTTGGCAACAAGGACTTAAAAGTATTCTGATAATCATTTCATTTTTTGCAGTGTTATTGAAAGCAGTAATATGGTTGCTTTAAGTGTAATCACCCATATTAATAAGAATATATGTTATATTTTCATATTTTCTATCCCTCTTGTTACCAAAATGTACAGAATAAAGAATATTATTGGAATTTATTTAATATAACTTTTGGGTCTGTCTTAATGTTGAAAAAAAGAAGGTTTTCCACTGCAGTGGTTCTTGCTGTGCAAAAATGATGCTATAAAACCATGCATCTCTTAACTCTTTACACTTTCGGCTACATACACCAATGACAGAAAAAGTATAGTTAGAATAATATAAAAAAAAGTTGTGAAAATATTACTTAAAAAGTGGCTTTATTTCTTTATAACTTAAATGTACATGTACTAATTTAGCAGATGCTTGTATCCAAAGCAATTTACAAATGAGGCAATATAAGCAATCAAACCAACAAAAGAGCAACAATATGTGAGTGCTGTGAAAAGTCCCAGATCACAGCAAAAAAAATTATATATAGAAAGAGTAAATAGACTAGAAATAAAATAGAATAGGGAGAGAGAGAATGTGTTAATTTTAGATGTTAAAGGGGGGTTATAATAACAAGAAAACATGATGATGTATGTGCAATACATGTGCAATTTTAAATCAAAATGACTCGTGGCTTTTCACATAGTTTGTTATATAAATATATATATATATGTATATAAGCATACGTACATACACTTAGCCCAATACGGATCTGTCCGTGGTGCTGAACCTCCTTTTTTTATTCGTCGAGAAACATTTTGTAAGTCTATCTTATGAATGCCAATAGATGTATAACTTTGCTAATAAATGTTACTTTTAAAGTTTGCTGCCAAACTGCAAATAGACTTTCATTAAGGACATCAATAAAGAGATTCTGTAATTCGCAACAAAATCAAAAGCAAAAATACTATTCTTTCACAAATAACCTTTTTTGTCCTAAAATACATTTTTAAGAAAACTTTCATCTTCACACGAGGTCGCTGCACTGATATTCACTTTAAGGGGAGGATGCGAGAACAGCCATGCTTGGCTTTCTGTTGGACTGAGGCAGAGAGAGCAGCACTGAAGCTCATCTCAATCTGATCAGCGGGCGGGATCCACGGCACGGCGCTATGGCGATGCTCTGCTGGATGTTTTCAAGAATCCGAACACCCGCTAACCTCGATTCTCTTTGGAAACCACTGCTATATTTCTAGTAAAAGACAGTATAAGCATTGACATGCGCTCTGCAATGGATCCGCGGAGGAGAAGGCAGCTCGGGTTTGTCGTCCTCTCCGCGATGTGGAGTCTCGCCTCGGCTGTAACAAGATACTCCATCCCTGAAGAAATTCCAGTGGGGACGGTGATCGCAAATATTGCTACAGATTTGGGCCTTGACACTCTGTTGGAGCGAAAGGTAAAGCTGGATTATATCCATAGCAAGAAATATCTAGAAATAAACGAAAAAACTGGAGAGTTGTTTATCGCCGAAAAAATTGACCGGGAGTATTTATGCCCGGCCAAAACATCATCGTTTTGCTTCCTCAAAATGGACGTGATAATCGAGAGTCCAGTACGCATATTTAATATCGAATTAGAAATTATGGACATCAATGACAACGCGCCTCAGTTCAGAAGGGAGAGAATACCGCTCGATATTTCAGAATCAGCAACACCTGGAGAGAGATTTTCTTTAACAAACGCGGTGGATGCAGATGTTGGAGAGAACTCAATCGAGACCTATTATCTGAGTGACAGCGACACTTTTACGATTGAAATCCAGTCTGGAAGTGACGGGACTAAATACGTCGACCTGGTGCTAAAAGATAGTTTAGACCGAGAAAAACAAGCCGTTCATACGCTGACCCTCACTGCTGTGGACGGCGGCGTACCTGCGCGTTCAGGAACGGCCAGCATTATCGTTCAAGTGCTGGATATCAATGACAACGCCCCTCAGTTTGATCGACAAGTGTACTCGGTTGACCTCATTGAGAATGCACCAATCGGGACACTGATTATGCAGCTGAATGCAACCGATTTGGATGAAGGTGTCAACGCGGAGGTCATATACTCCTTCACTTTATACACATCCGAGAAAACACAAGAAAAGTTCTCGTTGGATCCCAGCAGTGGAGAAATAAGAGTAAAAGACATGATTGACTTTGAAGAAGTGAAGAGCTTTGAGATGTACGTTGAAGCCAAGGACAAAGCCGTGAATCCACTTTCTGGTCAGTGTAAAATTTTGGTGTTCATCACGGATCTAAACGATAACCATCCTGAGATTACAATAAAATCTTTTCAGAGTTCGATTAAAGAAAACGACCCTGTAGGAACAGTGGTCGCCGTCATCAGTGTGAGTGACAGGGACTCTGGAGATAATGGTAAGGTTGTTCTCTCCATCCACAATGCTGAGATTTTACCTTTTGCTCTTAAAAAGTCATCTGAAGAATTTTTTGAGTTAACAGTCACTGAATCGCTTGACCGGGAGCTCAAAAATAGTTATGATATCACACTTTATGTGACCGACAGAGGAACTCCCCCTTTGACTGATAATGAAACAATCAGTCTTACAATTCAAGACGTGAATGATAACGCCCCAGCGTTCCCTCAGTCCTTCCATACCATTCATCTAATGGAAAACAATGAACCTGGGGCTTTGCTCGCCTCCTTAACAGCCCACGACCCAGACTTGCACGAAAATCAGTATATTGTTTACTTCATCATAGAAAAGGAGATCGCCAACACCTCAATGTCCATGCTGTTTTCCATCAATCCCGAGAATGGCAACCTCTACGCATTACGCACATTTGACTATGAAAGAGAGAAGGAGTTTCTATTTCACATCGAAGCTAGAGATTCAGGACTTCCTCCTCTTAGCAGTAACATGACTGTACATATCATCATTCTGGACCAAAACGACAACACTCCACTCATAGTTTCTCCATGGCGTCCACAAGGTGCTGTTATAGAAGAAATAATCCCGAGGTCGAGCGATAAAGGATTCCTGGTCACCAAGGTCATTGCGTTGGACGCTGACTCTATGCAGAACTCTCGAATAACATATCAGTTCCTCCAGATCTCAGATACCACGCTATTCAGCCTCGACCAGTACAACGGCGAGATACGAACCACTCGCATGTTCAGTTACAGAGACCCCAGACATCAGCGCCTGGTCATCATAGCCAGGGACAACGGAGTTCCTCCTCGCTCCGCCACAGTGACCATCAAGATCTCCACGGTTGAGCAAGTGGTCACGCAGTTTACTGAAACCACAGAGGTGCCTATCGAATATGACCTGTTTACCGATCTCAATCTGTATTTGCTGATCGGTTTGGGGTCGGTGTTGTTTCTTCTGCTCATAACCATCCTGGTGATCATCGTTCTGAAATGTCAAGAACCCAAACCCACACAAGCGGCTTCTCTGGGCAGGAACAGCATCATCAGCCAGAGAAACTCTTCCACGATCGCTGACTCTACTCTCATCTCTAGCGATGCCTACTGGTACAGTCTGTTTCTGGCAGAGACTAGAAAAGGGAAGGTCGTGGTCCGGCAGCCCCTTCCGAACGGCACAGGGTTTATTGTGTCAAGCATCCCAGGAAGTGCTGCTCTCACTGAGACCAGTGCTTCAAGGTCTTCCACTTTACAGGTACTGTAAATGTATTTAGACTTGTATACACTCAGAAGCATACACATGCTTACGTGCTTAGAATTGATTGTGCAATTGCATAACCAAACATAAATAAACATAGCTCAAGGTTTATTTGGGGTTAAATTATAAAAAATTAATATACAGTTCAGCATCTGGACACTTACTGATACTCAAACTTTAGTGAAATGTTGTGTAAACCTGACTTCAGACATCCACGTTGATTAAAATAAATGAAAAATGTCTACTGTAAAAAATAAACAGTAACAAAATAGATCTTTTTGCATATTTATAATATATAAATTTGGACCACTAGTGTTAATGCACCAGTTTGTGTCTAAATTTGGATGTGAGTGGGAGACTGAGTATGATAAGAATTGTGGTGTGAAGTAAAGGAGGAGAAAGACATTTATGTATTATTATGTATTATCATTATTATTTGGTATTATTTCAGATATTTTAAATACATTCTTAAATGTACAAAATGAAAATTGCTGACATTTTTTTATGTGTATATATATATATATATATATATATATATATGTTTATTTTGGTCTTTATATAAATATGTTTTTAATCTAAATGCATTTATGTTGCCCACAATGTAATAGCCTAAAATGTATTTTTATGATTGGAAATATATTTTTTTTTTACCCAGGGACTGAAGTACGTATTTCAATATACGTTGGCCCTGAAGGTTTAAAATGCTTATATTCCATTTAAAAATAATAATAAAACATATAAACACACATTTACAACATACATATATATATGTATATATGCATATATATATATGAATTTTATTTTGAATAGAATAAAAAGAGAAGCTTTATGAGTAAACAGAAGACAGATGAAATAAGGAACAAAAAGTAGTGACAAGCAGAGATTAAAAAAATAAAAACATAATAAGAACACCCAGTAATGCAATCATTTTTTATGCTATTTTTCTAAAACTGATATTCCATGTTTAGAATGAATACTATAAAATTTAAATCTAAATCTATTTTATAGATTAATTCTTTATAAAAATGAATTTATTTTAACTGTAGAGCATGGCAGTCATATTTTTGATGTCTAGAGAGGTCGTAAACTGATAAAATGCAAAACGTCAACATTGATGTGCTTGTTTGATCAATGATGTTTCCGTCTATCAACAGGAGTCAAGCAGTGATTTACCGTGATCAGGACATGCTGACTGATGGATAACAACCTTCCACACCAGGCTCACTTTCTGTGAGAGACAGATTGATCTTCTGTTTTACCGTTTTCAGGGTTCCATTCGATTCAAGACCGTGAAGAATCAAAGTTTTCAGACACCTCTGTGTGTAGCTTCAAGAGAGCATTGCAAAATCTTTGATATTTTGTATTCATTTAGAATATTAATCATTTAATTTATATTTCTTATCATTTTCCGTGCTCTTGCAATGCTTGTGTCAGACTAGGCATAAAGAAACACACAACTCAGATCATTCAGTTACTTCTATTGAGTTATTTGGCCCATCACTTCTTCTCCAGCTTCCTGATCTTCGTGTTGCCTTTTTGGCTAATAGAAGAATTAACTTCAGTAGACTTTCAAGACATTGTGTCAGAGAGAGACATTCAGTGCGGCTTTGTGGCGATTTAAGGCTGGGTCTATAACAACTGTATATCAGCCACTTGTAACCACACTGAGCATGACTTTGCATGGCTAAGACAAACAAAATGGACTTTTTGTATTTAAAAGACTTCTAAATAGACTCTATTACAGAGCAAAGACAGAAGTGATACTTCATGACTACAAGAAGAACTGGACGTTCACCTGTCAGGTTCTAGTAAGATATGAACTACAAAACAGCTGGTAAAAAGATGAAAAGAGGGTCGAGACTGTTAAAGGGTTCTGGTATTAATGATGCTCTATTTTTACATAAGCTGATGAGAAAGCTGTGAGCACAATCTAATGAACCAAGCATTGTCTATACCTCAAAACACTTGGTTTGCCAGCTATGTGGTGCACATGATTCATGTTTATTTTTAGCCTGTCTACCAAATACCATAAACGGCCTAAAATATTAAAAAGCATTAAAAAAGTACATTATTTGAAATCCTAGACAAATGCTACAAAGAGTATTAATAACATGAATAACACTTTACAAAAAGGTTTTACTTGTTTACATTAGTTAACTACATTTAGTTACCATAAACTAACAATTCCAAAATGTTTATTAATCTTAGTTAATGTTAATTGCGATATATAATAATTCAATATTAAAATAATACAGAGCTCCTAAATTAACATAGTAAAAAAATTTGGGGTGTAAGTAAAAAATATATATTTTAATTTTTTGAGTTCTCTCTCAAAACCTTTGCATTCTGAGAGCACAATTAGTTTTTTTACGGGGCGAGCGCAAATGTTTTATGAGAGAAAGAAAATATCTCTGCAAGAGAATGCAAAAGTTTTGTGAGGTACCGCAAATATATGTTTAAACAAAGGCAGCAAGGGATAGCAGTTTTTCTGAAGGAATGCAAAAAATGATTCTAAAATATTTTTTCCTCCCATCCCAATTTTTTTTTTTCCCACCACTATGTCCCTTTAGGGGCTCCATACAGTTACAAGTTGTATCTGTTGCTACATATTAGATTATAGTGTAATATTATATTAATATTACTGTAATTTGTGACTCTGGACCACAAAAAAAGTCTTAAGGCGCTGGGGTATATTTGTAGCAAAAAAGTAGCCAAAAATAAATTTTATGGGTCAAAATTATAGATTTTTTATTTATGCCAAAAATCATTAGGATATTAAGTAATGATCATGTCCCGTGAAGATATTTAGTAAGTTTTCAGATGATGTATAAATCTCAATTTTTGGAAAAAAAATGGACACTTATGACTGCTTTTGTGGTTCAGGGTCACATATAATAATAATAAATACCTAAGCTAGCATGAACTAACAAAGAACAGTTGTATTAATACGATCTTATGTTACAAATTAATTGTTGAACGTGTCTTTGCTCATTATTAGTTAATGTTAGCTATGACATTAATTCATGTTAAATAATATGACCTTATTGTAAAGAGTTACCATGACGTCAGTATGGCATTTGCCATAGCGATGTGCCAAAATATTACTGAAAACCAAGGAGATATCAAAAACAAAAATACTACTGTACTAGGTGCAAAAACAACAAAAAGGTTTAAAACATTTATTAATCTACTTTTTTGCAGACATATGTAGCCAGTGCTAGAATATTAACCTTGCCACATTGACAACAATACTATAAACCTATAGACCTTTTTTGTACAAGAATCGACAATTGTATTATCAAATTGCTATTCAGTGTCATTTTTGGCCTTGTTTACATACGTTTTTGAGGTTTATATTGTTTTGTATTATGAAATTGAGATAAACATGCTTGTTAATGTATTTAATGCTGCTTCTTATATATGATGACAGTGCAATGTTTTAAGCATTTATGATTTGTTGTGATATATGCATTATATCATTTTGTAGATCTATTTACTGTATATGTCATGACGGAAATCAAAGCTCTATTCCTTTCCTTGTATTAAAGCAATGTGTCAGCTACAGAAGTGAGTGGGAAGGTGGAACGGAATGACAATAGTGCAAGAACAAGTGGTGTAGGAGGAACAAGGAGAAAGAGAGGAAACAGCAATATAGGTCACCTGAAACATGTGATTTGTATTTAGATTGACACTTCCAGTTACCAGGACACAGAACAAAACTACAGGTTGCCGTTAGTATCGACAGCCACGTAATTCAGTTTAACTTACTTTCTAAAAGGTGACAGCTCAAATTGGAGTTCCTGGTTTTGAGAATTTAGAGTGAAAAATGCTGTGCCTTTAGCAGTTTGCTTTAGGGCAAAAAAAGTGTGCCTGAAATTTTGAAATGACAAAAAAACAGACTGAAGTTCAGCATGTCACATTTTCATCTCATTTTGTATTTCTGTTGCCTTATACTTGCGAAACGTCCTTATGCAAACAGTAAAACAATGCCTTTGTATCCTTGCTGGTATTTTATGATTTGCCCATTGCTTGTAAATACTGCAATGTGAATAAAAGCTTTTACAGTTTATTTTTGAGGTGTTTATACTGTGTGTGTGAGGATATATGATCGCATAACGACAAAACACGCCACTTCATTGGTGCTGAGCTAGGCAATACTGTTTCCATAGAAGCAGTCGCCATGACAACACCTCCATCTCTTCAGATTTTGAGAAGCATACCTTTTTTAACCTCCTCAACACACTGTCCAACTGCCTATTTCACTTAATGCCTTTCTTTTAGAAACACACCTTCATATTCACACACAAATAAGTATAAGATATCACATCAAACTTCTGATTAAAGGGATAGTTATGAAGTATATACACATAAAATATTTATTAAGATGATTAAAATTACTCAAATTTTTTTTTTTCTGTGAGTATTTATTACAGTTATAGGTAAAGGATATACACACCTGGTGAATATGGTGTTGAATGAGCAGAAGGGAAATTCTGCAACACATGCATTTGTGATATGCATATTTCTGCCACTAGTGGGGGTTATTTAGCACTCAGAGCCTGATAGTGTTTGCAGTTCTGTAACACTCTATCTGACCACACAGGCACGCTAAAGCTGGGCTTCTGTAGCATGCAGTCTACTTCCTAAAAGTAACAGACATGCGATTCTGTATTTTGAGCACTGTGTTCTTCTTTATGAATAATATAATACCACATACAGCTACAAAACATCATAGAAATGTCATTAATACTGAAAAAAATGTTTGCATTGTTTATTTAGAGTGCACTGTCTCTGTCCTAAAGAACACCAGGACCTGCCCTTCAACATAAAACGACTTTTTTTGCCGGTACTCTTTAGATTTTCTTTTTAGCCTCTAGCGGGGAAAAATAATGCAAGCGTGTATTGCGTCTGTCGTCATGAAATGACGTATACTGTGATTATACTAACCCACCCCTAAACCTACCCGTTATAAAAATTGTGCAAAATTAGGATTTATAGGGTTTTATGAGCCCATGCGTTCTCTTGAACCCATTACCATTGGTTGGATGTATATATGTTGTATGCATATGTGTTTTTTCTTCCTGTAAAATGTAAGCTAAAACAATAAAAAACATTTTAATACATTTTAACTGTAAACACAGCCTGTTTTTATTGGCGCTGTATTTATGCATTTTCATGAGACAAGGTCATATGTTCCAAAATAAACAGATTTCATGTAATGAAGTGTTATGAAAGAAATAAGCTTTTGAATCCAGTTTATGTAACTTCTGAGTTTTGTGTCCTGGGTTAGTAACATGTCTTCCATAAGGTTAGCAACTGGGTTCCATTATTTTTTGATATATTGAATTAATTATCAATAGCATTCTCAATTTGTGAACCCGGGTTCTGCCATCATCATTAGTTATAACATCTGCATTGACATAAATCTCTGTGGTGAAAGTGTCAAATAAAAACACATGCAACATTAAGTCTGTCATCACTGCATTTTCTTTTTCATTTTTGAAGTCCAGTGTTGTGACCAAGTGAAAAACAGTTTCTTTACGCACTGTGAACACAGTACAACAGTTCTATTAAACTCGAACGGTTTCTAAAACTTGTTAGAGTTTCTTTTAAATCTGTAACTGTCGGAAATGTCTTCATTAATTAAACTTATTATCCACATTTTATTTGAGTTTTGAATTATTACTTGGGTTTATGCTCACATATGGTTCATTACTACGTGTAGTAAGAAACTGAACATTGTAAATTGTAATTTGTAATTGTAATAAATTGTAATTGCAAAAAACATGTGTGTTTTTTCTTTTACTTATGCTGTAGTTTTTGCTAGTTTTTATTTATTGTGTAACATTTAAATATGGAAAGTGTACATATATAAGTTAAATGAGGTCATTTGCATATTAAAGTACATAATTATGTTGTGTAAATATTCAGTTAACTATAACTATACAACTATAAACATGTCTGTGTACTGTGCATATTATATTATGTAGATAAAAATCCACATTGTACATACATATATATATATATATATATATATTTAAGACCATGTGGTATAAATGTATACACGTAAATAAATGTAAATGTATATGAAATATACATTATGAAATACGTTATGAAATATGTAACCACATGAAACCACATGAAGGTATAAAATCCAAGGTCGCGCAACATCCACGTTAAGTACAAGAAAAGTTAATTTAAAGCATCTTTTTCACAGTACGCAAAAAGTTTATTAAATAGATTACTAATAGAATGATTAAAAATGAAACTTGTTTATTTAAACTAAAAAATTGTTTCACTATGCTATTTTTTTCTTTACATTTTATCCATGTCATAAAACCATCTGAATGTATGAAGTCCAAGATCATAACACCCATGTTAAGTATAATGATTTAGAGAGGTTTATTAAAAGCTTTTTTCACAGTCCTAAAACAATAACACAATTATATTGATATCACACAGTCTCTTATACTATCTGAGTAAAAACAGAACGTCAGAAAAAAGACACATTGAAAAGAAATTAAAGATATTTTATTATTAGTTATCGTGTATTGTAGATGCGTTTTATCCATGTGTCAGTTGGTTTGGTCTAAATACTTAAAGGGAAAAGGTAAGGTTTTCCCTTCTGGTCAAGATATATCAATAACGAAATATAGTGTAGTTTAAACTTAAATATAAGAATAGCCAAAGCCTTATCAAAAAGGAAATATTTTGACATAAATACATAGGAAAATATATCCTATACATATTCCTTGTACATTTTATAACGTTTCGTTTTATTTATTTATTTTTACTGCTTTGAAAAACCCCAAAAAAACAAATGTCAGAAATCGGAAAAATATGTTTATATAAAAATATATTATCGAAATTGCTTTGCCATTTTATATATTTGGGACAGAATGCAAAGTCTTATTCCCAATACAGTATGACCACATGGTGGCACTATCCACTAACAAACCAAAGAAAGTGGTGTTTCCGTCGAGCTCCACCTTTCACAGAAGCTCCGAAGAGCTGCGTGTTGCGGATAATTGTTGTCTGTTGAAAAAACAGGAGATTTAAGACCGCAAGGATTTGTTTTTTCTTTTTGGAAATACATTCACCAAACAGCTGTTTGCGAACAACTACTTAATCACAGAAACGATGGCATCGATTAAACAAGCCACCTTTGCAAGGATTTTCCTGACATTCCAGCTCTCCTATCTAGCAAGGATTGTGATGCCGCGGCAGATTGTTTATACAGTGTCTGAGGAGGTGAGTCCGGGAACATTTGTTGAAAATCTAGCCAAGGATTTAAACCTAAAAGTGGAGGAATTAGAATCACGCGGCCTGAGGATTGTTTCGTCTTCATCTAAGAACAATTTTGCCGTGAATTTAAAAACGGGCGTTCTTTTTGTGAAAGAGACAATGGACCGAGAGCAGCTTTGCCCCAATACTCACACTTGCACAGTAAGCCTGGAGGCCATTGTTAATAATCCTTTGAATGTTTACAGTATAGAAGTAAAAATATTGGATATCAACGACAACGTCCCTCATTTTGCCGAAAAAGCTCAATATATCCAAATTTCTGAGCTAACATTACCGGGAACCAAATTTCCATTGCTTAGCGCAGAAGATCCAGATGTGGGAAGCAACTCAGTTACCACATATAAAGTGTCAAACAATCCGTTTTTTAGCCTAGAAGTGAATACAGATGCAGAAAGTGGCCCTTCTCCCGAACTGGTGTTGCAAAAAGCGCTGGACAGAGAAAGACAGTCAAGAATACAGCTGGTTTTAACCGCTATGGATGGAGGAAAACCTTCAAGGTCAGGCACCACGAGTGTTATTGTTAATATTTTAGATGCAAATGACAACGCACCGGTATTTTCCAAGACAGTGTACAAAACTCAAGTCTTAGAAAACTCGCCCATTGGCACTACCGTATTAAAGCTTAATGCCACTGATCCCGACGAGGGTCTCAATGGTGAAGTCGTGTATACATTTAAACAAGGACAGAAAGGAATAGCAGATAAGTTCGCGGTGAACAACACCACGGGAGAAATAACAATTATTGGCACTTTGGATTATGAGGACATCAATGCGCACGAGATCCGTGTGGAGGCCAGGGACAGAGGCCAAAGTCCGCTTGCATCTCATTGCAAAGTCCTCGTGGAGATACTTGACATTAACGATAACGCACCTGACATTACACTCTCCTCACTGTTGGATAATGTAAGTGAAGATGCGAAACAAGGCACCGTGTTAGCCTTTATCACAGTCCAAGATAAAGATGGGGGTAAAAATGGAAAAGTGCATTGTTCTATTCCTCCAAATTCTCCTTTTATATTACAGACCTCACAGGGGAAATACTACTCGCTTGTTTTAAGCGGGACTCTTGACAGAGAAGAAACTGCACAGTATGATATTTCAGTCACGGCTACAGATGAAGGAACCCCACCTCTATCAAAAAACGCAGTTATAGCAATTCGTATTTCTGATGTGAATGACAACGCGCCTCGATTTCAAGATTCTGCTATTAATGTTTACGTGAAAGAAAATAGTCCAGCTGGTGGCCAGATAGCGACTGTTTCTGCCCAGGATTATGACTTTGGAGAGAACGCTCAGGTAACTTATTCATTACTCAGTAGTCCCAGTGTCCCGTTATCCGCAGAAATCAGCATAAACTCTGTGACTGGTGAGATACACAGCATGCAGACTTTTAATTATGAGCAGGTAAAAAACGTCCAGTTTCAAGTTATGGCGACAGACTCTGGTGTTCCTCCTCTGAGCAGTAACGCGACTGTAAATGTGTTTATTCTGGATGAGAATGACAACAGTCCGGTTATTTTAGC
>JAUMHI010000051.1:6059071-6074899 GCA_032359435.1 Enteromius unitaeniatus
CCCAAATCCAGGTGTGAAAAACTTGTTGCATCTTTCCCAAAAAAGACTCATGGCTGTATTCGATCAAAAGGGTGCTTACACTAAATACTGAGCAAAGGGTCTGAATACTTAGGACCATGTGATATTTCAGTTTTTCTTTTTTTTCTGTCAATATGGGGTGCTGTGTGTACATTAATGAGGAAAAAAAATTAACTGATGATTGGATGAATATAACAAAAAGTGAAAAAAGGGGGTCTGAATACTTTACGTACCCACTATATATATATATATATATATATATACCTATATGTAATTAATTTCACTAAAAGAATTACACTGTTGACCCATCCATTACACCTTAACCCTCCCTTAAAGCTAACCATAACACTAAACCTGTCCCTAATCTTACCCGTATCCAACCTCAATAGCAGCACAAGTGTTTTGCAATACAATATGAACACAAGGAGTGCATTATACTTATTTGTTGATGTAAGTACATACTGTAGTAGTTAAGGCCACCTAATATAAAACCAAAGTTTGTATTTTGCAAATATGTTGTGATGACCTGTCAGCAATTCTGTTTTAAAAAACAAATGTGTATTGTGTGTGGGTTTAGGAGAGACAGCAAATGGGATCAGAAACAAAATCTGGACTGGAGATATTTGAAAGTGAAACGAGTATTTGGGTATCTGACCCACTTGCTTACAGAGTGTTTTGTGCTGCAAAACATCTGTTATCACTCACAGTGGTTTCCAAAAAGACCTAAACAAAGCCACTATAAAACAACATGCACAGACACTGCCTATTGTTTCACACATATTGCATATACAGCTCAGGGGAAATGGGTAAAAAGAAAAATAGCTATATATTTCGATAAGTCAGTTATTTCTATATTTTGCTGTAGTGTGTCAAGAGGAAGTATGACTTTACATTTACAGTTAAACAAAATTAATTTCGCCATTAATTGTAATAAGAGAGATTTTTGTTTGCACCAGGAGTCTGACAACAACCACTCTGTGATCTGATTTTATTATCACCCAGTCTGTTTGAAATTACTTGAAGAAACAGAACAAACTAAATCCAGAACTGTGTCAAAGTCTCCAATATGCTTCAAGAATCTTACCTGTAAAGCAACTGTTAAAAAGTTTTAGCCACTTGTGTAAGAATGCTGTAAAATGAGCATGCTGTCAAAATGTTATACATGATTTTCTTGATAATCTATTAACTAAATTAAATTAACATTTTGTGTGACCATCCTTTGCATTTAAATTAGCTTTTGCCCTCGGTGCACTTGCGCATAGGTAGGCTTTTGGAAGCATCTTGGAGACGTTGGCACAGTTCTTCTGGATTTAGTCTCTCAAATTTTTTCAGACTGGACGATGATGAAGAAATCAGAACTCTGTCTGGAGCACTAGCTGTTGTCAGACTCCTTGTGCAAACAAAATCTCACTGGATTATTGTAGTTAATGGCAAACTTAATGTATTGAAATGTAAACTGACACCTGCTACTGACACACTATAGAAAAAAAATAACTGACTTTAAAAAGATTTTTAGCTGGGAAAATACTAGTGTTCCAATAATTTTGGCCACCAAAATTATTTGTGTGTGTGTGTGTATGTAGCCTGATTTAGAATAGTGATCCCAAATCGATACAAATTCAGTCTACATAGACAAAAAAGTGTTCTAGTGACCCCATATACTGCAATAAAAAATATAAAAAAATACAGTTACTATTTAAATTAACTTTGACCTATGAATGGCCAATAATATATAATACATAGTAAGTTGGTTGTAATTGCTAGTTTATTAACAAAAAAGAAACTAATTTAATCTATTGCTTTATATGGTGATGACATGAGAAGACTCTAAATCGACGGGTTTACGCTGGCAGTCTGCCCTGGCTTAGTTTATGTCATCGGTTTCAGTGTGACACGCTCCCTCACTGTGGCGCATTTTGACGGATGCACAGAGATCGCGCCCCAGGCTCGCACGCCCGAATGACCTGGTCTGTCTGAAGTCAAAGCCACAGACGGAGAGAGAAATTCGCATTCTGGGGCTATGGTAATTATAGATTTGCATGAATTTAGCCGTTCTGTGATCAATAAAGACAAAAAGTATTTTGTATTTAAAAACATTAGCAACCTGAGACATTAAAACGCTTGGTAATGTAGAATAATTTGGATAGCCATTTTTTTACTACGTGGCAAGGTATACAAGTATACTTAAGAGTTTCACTATAGATTTTGAATAATATTTAGCTTTAAAAAAAAAAAAAACACGGAGGAATCACAGCCAGTTATGTTCAGCAGAATTCAATCTCTTACAGAAAATCACTTGAACGCATTTAATTTGGAGTGTTTTCCCCATCCGTGTCTCTCCAAAAGTGATGAACCAAAGCTTAAAACGCACTGGCCTAGTTCACGGAAAGATAATGCCTCCCAAATGCTCGCTTTCTAATTAACGTGTAGTTTTTTCTCCCCTCCATATTTAATGGCATTAATAAATACAGCTGTTGCATTTTGGCTGCTTCCATCAAGCTGTAATATTTTCTTACAAGGTTTCGAATATCAGAATGCATTATATTTGAGTAGGCAGCCCCTCCCCCGGTGTGCCGCACCAACACCATCGAACTGAGCTATGAAGAAGAGGAGGAAAAGGAGTACGAATGGGAGGGGTGGCTTGAAACTGAGAGAGAGAGAGAGAGAGAGAGAGAGCACGGCGAAATATGCAGCACCAGTGGCAAGGAAACACACCCGTCAGCTGCGCGCAGAGGAAAAAAAAAGGATAAGCGCGGACAAAGGAAACATGGACGCATCCGAGAAGTATCCGTGCGCGTTTAGAATGGAATTGACAATTAGGCCATTGTGCACATAAATGTAAAACCTTTAATGCTGAAGTGGGAGGCAAGATATTGCAGGTTGACAAGGCGGAGAGCTGTTTCTAATCCGTCTGCGGATCCTATGATCTTGCGATGGCTGTTGCAGGGATATGTGATTGCCTAGACAAAAAAGTGCCTCTTTCTTTTTTGCTATTATTATTATTTTGTGGCCTTGCTCTCGGACAAATACGATATTCCGTGCCAGAGGAATCGGAGAGTGGAACGATTGTAGGTGATATTGCACAGGATTTTGGTTTGGATGTTCGAAAGCTCTCCACCCGAAAGATTAAGGTAACCTCTGACAGCGGAAAAAGGTACGTGGACCACAAGAATGGAAAATTATTGGTAAACGAGAGAATTGACAGAGAGGCATTGTGTGATACAAGCGCCGCGTGTGTTTTGAATTTGGAGGTTCTTCTTGAGGACCCAGATGAAGACCATAATGTCGAGGTGGAGATAACAGACGTGAATGATAATACGCCGCAGTTCCCCAGAGACGAGTATCAATTGGAGATCACAGAGTCGGCTTTGCCGGGCTCTCGTTTTCCGATCGAACACGCGCAAGATCCGGACATCGGTACCAATTCGGTTCGATTGTACCGGCTCAGCCCAAATGAGCATTTCGCACTCGATTCCAACAAGCCTTCATTGAATACTAAGCACATCGAGCTCGTTCTCAAAAAGCCCTTGGATCGCGAGCTCGCCCCTTACCATCAGTTAATCCTGACAGCGACAGACGGTGGCACACCAGCACGAACAGGTACCGCAAAAATTAACGTTCGCGTCTTGGATTCAAACGACAATAACCCTGTTTTTGACAGCTCTGTATATAAAGTCAAATTGCTTGAAAATTCGCCCAAAGACACTTTGGTTATCAAACTGAATGCCACAGACCAAGATGAAGGAACAAATGGGGAGGTGCTTTATTCATTCAGCAGTTACACCCCAGACAGGGTCAGGCAGATGTTCAGCATGGACACCAACACTGGAGAAATCAGAGTCAAGAGCAATGTGGACTACGAGGACACTAATTCGTACGAAATGTACATCCAGGCCATGGACAAAGGCCCAGCTCCAGTAGCAGCCCATTGCAAAGTGGTGGTGGAGGTCGTGGATGTCAATGACAACGTTCCAGAGATCGTGCTCTCGTCTTTGTCCAGTCCAGTGCGTGAAGATGCCCGTGCAGATACCGTGGTGGCCCTGATCAGTGTGACTGACCGGGACTCTGGTCCTAACAAACAGGTTACCCTTGAAATTCAACCTGGTCTTCCTTTCAAAATCAAGTCGTTTAGAAATTACTACACCTTGGTGACCTCTGCCTTTCTTGACCGTGAGACCACAGCAGCCTATAACGTCACCCTCAGCGCTACCGATGCCGGCAACCCTCCCCTTTCATCTCAGAAGACCATTCAGGTGGACGTCGCAGATGTCAACGACAACCCTCCACGCTTTGAGCAGACCTCCTACACTGTGTATGTCATGGAGAACAATGCGCCCGGAGCCTCGCTCTGCACAGTCAAAGCTCAGGACGCGGATGTCAATGAAAATGCTCGCATTACCTACACGGTACTAAACGACAACAATCACGGGATCCCGGTCACCTCCTATGTGTCTGTTAAAGCAGACACTGGTGTTGCCTATGCCCTTCGCTCCTTTGACTACGAGTCATTACGGGAGTTTCACTTCCAGGTTAAAGCTCAGGATGGGGGTATTCCGCCACTCAGCCGCGTAGCCACTGTCTACATCTACATAATGGATCAAAATGACCACGCTCCTGAAATTGTGAGTCCTCCAGCCAATGGCACACGCTTAACAGAGACTGTTCAGAAAAACGCAGAACCAGGAAGTTTGATCACAAAGGTAGTGGCCTACGATGCAGATGCAGGACAGAACGCGTGGGTCATCTATGTGCTGGACCAGGCCAGCGATCTGGATCTGTTTAAAGTTCACGAACACACAGGAGAAATTCGTACAACACGGCGCGTCCTTGAAGAGAACTCCACCTCTTTCAGTCTAACTGTACTAGTAAGGGACCACGGCGAACCACCTCTGTCATCCACCGCTACAATCAACGTCGCTGTCATGGAGGTGCCACTAAAAGTCACACCTGACCCCAAACGAATCATCCGCCCTCACAGCTCTCTCTTGTTTTCCAATGTGACACTGTACCTCATTGTAGCCTTGAGTGCAACCACCTTTGTGTTCTTGGTGACCGTGGTTGTGCTGGCTATCGTGCGCTGCCATGCCTACTGTACCCAGCCCGGGTCCTGTTCACCCTGCTGCGTGTCCCAGAAGGGCCAAGTGGAAGGTGGCTCAGTAGGAGGCGGCGGAGGTGGTGGTGGTGGTGGTGGTGGCTCTCAACCCAATAACAATGTAGTGCTTAGACGAGACCTCAAGGTTGAGCCTCATTATATTGAGGTCCGGGGTAATGGCTCTCTGACCAAAACCTATTGCTACAAGACCTGTCTAACTGCTACTTCAGGAAGCGACACGTTCATGTTCTATAACACGGGCCGACCCATCAGTGGCACCTGGGGCTCCGAACGCTTTTTTACAGGAGGGAGTGGATTCGTTCGCAGGCTTAGCATGCCAGATGCAGCACTACAGGTGTGCCTTTTTATGTATTTGCAAATATACAAAATCAGAAAAGAAAAGATAAAATTTACAGTAAAAAAAATTAAATGGCAGTAAATGTTAAATAAATGCATGCATATAAAAATAATATATATATATATATATATATAATTTAATCATAAAACAGGAATTGCAGAGAATGTTTATTTATTGATTTTTACCATATATTTAGTTATTCTTTTTCAGTATGTTTAGATTTAAACCACAAATTATATGGCAATTCACTTTAAAAAACAAAAAAAAACAATTGATTTTATAATATTTAAACAGGAAATGCTTCTTATTAAAATGAAAATCAATGATAATCGATTATTAATAATTACTTAACAATAATGTTCTCATGCAGCACAAGTTTCAATAAATCTAGATCTGTTGGAAACCAGAATTGAGCTTTAACTCAATATTGTGCTACTCTGCTTTCCAGTATGTTTTAGTGTAAAAGATAATTTGGTCAGACCAAGAGTTGCAATAAAACTCTGTACCCACGTGTCAGAAGCTTTTGACCTTGTCATCTCCTGTTGTACTGTGCGGTTATCTAGTGCAGCTTTACAGAGCTTTGCTTCACCCTGCATTAGTGTCAAACATCAAGACTTTCTAGAGTAGCACATTGCGTTTATGATGATTCAGGCATTTGCTCCCACATCTGAAGCTGTCATCACATTTTCAGGATTATTTCCTTCCTCCCACTTCCATGTCACTGTCTTTATTCCAAAATTGCGTTTGAATTTCAACATTATTTTGAGTGCACTATATTAAGTTAAAGTAAATACATTTCTTTTGGGTAGATAACATAGATGATTTTGGGGAAACAAATCTTTATTGTTAATGCTGGTAGGATACATTGTAGTATATTGCCTGTGAAATGCATCTGTTGTCATAGATGTTGAATTGATGTGTTTTTGTCAGTGTAATTGGCGTGAATTCATGTTCACTCTGTCAGCCATGGATTCATGAAATGTGTTTTAATTAGCCAGAACATGATCCAAAGGCTGTTCAGCCTTGATCTCTGGCTCATGGGAGGAGATGTTGCAGATAGTTTAAATAAGACAAAAATAGTCTAAAAACGTCTACAGTACAAGAATAACTAGAGTTTGCAGAGATGCTCTTGACAGCCTCAGATGTGTTGTGAGAGGCACTGCAGCACATCCGACACTGCAGAGGATTTAGGAGCAGAGGCCGTCTGTCCAAGATAAGAGAGCAGGCAATGAAATTAACCTCCAGCCTTTGATTCTCAAGCCCTGCAAATTACATTGTGAGAGCGAAGCGAAGTCTCTTTGCACACGCTCTCTCTCCCCTGACTTCACCTGATTAAAGAATGTTATTTACTCAAATTATCTGGGCCATTCTCTAATGCCTCATCCTATCGCATATTACACAACCTAGTTTTTTTTTTCTTTACTAGGGCAAATCTAAAAAGAGTGGCAACTACGTGCTTGTGCTCTCCCTCTGTGTAAGACCATTTAATTCATTCACTGTGAATTGCTGGAGGAACAGATGACCATCTTATATTTGAGGCTTGCAAGGTGCATGGTCATCTTGTGACCAGTGCTCAGATTGAGTTGCTCTGGTTGAGGGAGGAAATGCTCAAGTATCATATTACATGAGGTCAGCTGGTATCCCAGGATGATATCATTCCCGTACCAAGGGGACTGAGATGGATGCTGGGAGAACAGAAAGAAGTTTAGGGAAGATATAGAGCATTAAGGCTGAAGTCATTTAAAAAAATGTGTGGTAGTGGCTTTAGTGATATAAAAATTGTGGCTGATACCAAAATAATGTTTTTTGTTTTTTTTGTTTTTTTTATGTTATTTTATGACCAAAAGGTGCTAAATGGCTGATACTAAAATGTTCTAGATATAAGTGTCAAGAGGATTAATTTGAATGAGCACTAGATTATGGCAAAGATTATCTACACTGTTAAACATTTTTCAAAATAGTAAATGAATGATAAAGATTATTGAAATATATTTCACATGAAAATACCATTTGAGTCTTTCTACCTCAATGTGTTTCTTTCAAACATTTGTAACGTAGTAAATTATTTATGAACTATTATTTATTAATTAATATTAATTATTTAATAAAGCTTTATTTACTGTAAATAAAGCTTTAATAAAACCTTTTGATAGTTTAAATGTAAAACATACGGAAAGATCAATCACTCGTAAAAATCACTAGTAAATTTCACAAATAATTGCAAATATCTATTTATTGATCTACTGATATTATTCTTTACTCACACCTTCAAAAGTGTAGGTGAAATTGATCATATACATAATAAAAGCCTGAATTTATGGCAATTTGTACATATTTTCTGAGGTAGCGAATTCATATGAATTCATACGACTTTACTCTGAAAAATGTATTTGATTTATTTTTGTTTACTTAATCATACATATTTTATGAATTGTTCATTTGTATGAATTTGTTCCAATAACCTACATCTAAACCCACCCGTCACTGTAAAATATGTACGAATTGGTCGTGAGATAGCATTGGTCACTATCCATATGGTACCATATATCATGGATCCCTTGTAATGTTGTCTATTTTATTAGGTGAATGTCAAGTGTCCTTCGTGTGCTTTATTACAAAGAACACTTTTTCCACACATACAAGTTTTATACCAGTGAGTCATGGGCCATGGCATAATGCCAATAATCATCCCTGTAGTTCTGGTCTCCTTTAGCTGTGGTTCATATTAAAATGCAAGACAGAAACACACACAGAACAGCATGATTTATTGATGAGAATATATCTAACCCTTTTCTATCCTTCCATCCCTTCGTTCCCTTTATCTCTCCTTATCTTTCTCTCTTTCTCTCCTTCTCCAGCCCAAAGGACCAAATGCTGACTGGCGTTACTCTGCGTCGTTGAGGGCAGGAGTACAGAGGTAAGCACTTTTGCTGTTAATAATGTCCTGAAAGAGTTACAGTCCTCTCTGAACGAATATGGAAAACATCTCTTCTCTGTTTGCTGTAGCTAAATAAGAATTACATGTTAAGTGTTTGTCCTGATCTTGAGTTCGGTAGCTGAGTGAACGTGTAAAAGCACTATAAAAACATGCCCATCTCTAATTTCCTCATTTCCCGACTGGCAAAAATTAAATCCTGACCCCCAATGTCATTATGCAGTTCTCACTTGAACTTAATCAAATAGAAGAGAGAGCAGAAGCGGACAAGCATCCTCAAAATTGTATACATTACAATGTTTCAGATAATTTTCATAAAACAAAGTATTGCTAACAATGAAGACCATAGAATGATCATAGAATTATTTTTTCCCCTATTTATTTATAAATATACCATTATTCATTGATTAATGTATAATTGTATTATTTATATTTTAATAAGTATTATTAATTTACTGCTATGGTATTTACTTATATTTTGAATACCTTTAATATTTTCAGGTTTCATTTTAATTTTGTAAAATTCATAATATAATAATAAAGTTTTAATAAGTATGTTAGTTTAAAATATTTTTGTAATTAAAAAAATAATTATTCTATTTATCTTCTACTTATTATTATTAGTTTTATTTGGCTGCCAAAACATAATTTCCAATTTTTGTTTATGCTTTGCAGTTTTTTTGTTTTGTTTTTTTTTTGCTTTTTTAATATCAAAAATCTAAATGTAATTTTATTTCAGCTTTATTTTAATTAATTTAATTTAATACATTTTTATTTAACAATAATAACACTGATTTGTACTGGAACTGGAAAAAAAAAACTATGTATATATCGTTCCTAAGTTTATAAAGTCTGATGCACTACAAATGTATTTTTATGGTATTAAGTCGTTTTAAACTTACTCTATCATCCAATGTATTCTCCCCTGCATATTTCTTGATAACAAAGTTACTTTATAACCATATAAAATCATAGTATATACTAATTTGCTTGCTGCCCCATCAAATTCAACAAAAGAGGGTGGAATAAGATATTAAAATGAGCCTGTTAGTAAAAAAGAAAGACTGCCAGTTCTTCTGTCTGCAGTATCTGTAATAGAGCCTCATACAAACACCAGAACCATGACCACCAGGAGCTCTCTGACTTCTTCCTGACCTCTTGTCTCTTCCTCTGTGGACCAACTGTGCTCTGTCTGTCTTCATCACGCACAAACACAAGCTTTGAAGCGTTTGCTAAGGGCCTTTCCCTGGCATAGTGGCTCTGCAGTCTGATCTTGAGTATGTAGGTCATCAGCATTCTCCACAGCAGATGCACAGTCCTTCACAACCAGGCATAAAGGACAAGCTAGCAGATGAGCTGATTGTGTGAGCTTACCCACACCAGATAAGCAGGAAATTCAACTCTCAGGGGGGGGTATTTCAATGCACAAATACTGACAAAATGAGTCATCTCTTAAATGCTAAATATTTATTCTCTAACTCTTTTACACATGCACACACACTTACATCTGGAGACAACAAGGCCCCCTCTTCTATCCACCACACACATACAGTTTCCAAAGGGTGAATGACTGTCTGTTTTATGTGATAATGTTCTGCTACCCTGTGGACTCATCTCCGGGGATGCTTTTGTGTGCATGCGTATGCGTGTTTTATGTGGTTTTCTGTGACTGAATGCTGGTGCAAAGGGGCACAGGGGACATTATACACAGGGGATAAATTAGAATTTGGAAAATTGGAATTTTACTGAGCCACTTTGAGCACCATATAAACATAGTACAAATTTGCATACAAAACAATTTACATCTACATATGCACCAATATTAAATTCAATATTAATTCTGTCATAAATAAAAAATAAAACGCTAAAATTGAATTGTGATAATTTTACATTTTAATTTAGTGAAATGTTAATGTAGGCATCACAACATTATAATATACAGAATATTCATTTTGATATTTTGAGAAATTTTAAGAGAATTTGCTACAATGTTTAGTTATTAAATTATTTTGTGTGTGTGTTTAAATAGAAAAAAACATTGATTGTGGAAAACTGATTAGCCAGTATTGACTGATACCAATAAATCAAAGAGTTTTAATATTGCCCATTAAATTGGATGAACTAAATTCATCAAAAGTGACAGTAAACACATTTATCATTTTGAAAAGTACTTGAATTTCAAATAATTGTGTTCTGCTGTTAAGTAGAAATATTTCTTGATCATCAAATCAGCATATAAGAATGATTTCGGAAGATCACGTGACACTGAAGAATGGCTAATAAAAATGTACCAAAAATAATAAAGTTTTAAAATATATACAAAAAACAGCTATTTTAAATTTGAATAACACTTTTTACTGTATTTGTATCAAATAAATGCAGTCTTGGTGGTGAGCTTAAGAGGCTTATTTCAAAAACAAAAATCTTACCAACAATTTTGAACGATGATTGTATTGCCAACCATGTTTCATAAAGTGCCTCTGTGCACCTCACTTTTACTGCAGGTTTCTCCACAGTTTAAAAGAGAAATGTCCACTGAGTGGTGCTAAAACTCAGATCCAATACGTGAACCCTGGCATTTTTTATGTTGATAATATGTGTTGCGGCGGTTCAAAATTTAAATATCCGTGGGCTGTTGCTAAAAGTTAATGTGCTATCATTTGAACTGTTTTGTCGAACTGTAGTTGCGCTTTATTAATTAAGTTTTACTGCTTTAAAATTTTATTACTTTTGGAAACTGCGGGGATACTTATTGGTATGTATTTCATGTCTCGCTTAAAAATGTACCAAGGTGCACGTGAAATGAAATACGTACCAATAAGTACATATCACTGCATTGCATATACTTAATTAAAGTGATTATTTTAATTATTGTGATTTGACTTTAGTGATTTATGTCACAAATATTATTATTATTATTACTTAGATTTACAAGATGTATTCATAACCATGACCATCAATGAACCAAAAATGAAGATGAATAAACCTAAATTGCTCAACTCTCTGTAATACTTCCTCTTCATTTAGAGTCCAGTATCCAAACTTCCTCTCCAGTGGCTTTAAATCCACACCCCTCAATCGACAAGCCTCTCCTTAGGCAAGAAAGTTACTGATTCACTCTGCCACAAGGCACGGGTGCATTTCAGCTTTAAGGGAATTAGAAAGATCCATCATGCTAACACACACACACTGGATGAGAGTTATGGGAGCTGTAGCAGGCTGGGCACACCCTATGCTGCATTGCAGATGCCCTGCTATACCCACTTCCTTTCTGCTGCTCATGTCTGTACATTTATAATGGATGTATAGGAGTGCTGTGGCAAAATTCACAGTCTTGCTCTTTTTGTGGGTGCTTGTCTGCTTGTGGTTTTCATGGTGATAAACACACTGATCCATGCTGAAAGCCAAAGTCTGTCGCTGGAAAGTGTATGTAAGAAATTAAATGTCCCTTCAACGTAATGCTTTTTAATGCATACTCGCAGCTCTAGGGTGCAGCGTGGTATTTGTTGAAATTTTAAGTACATCCTACATCTTCAACTGTCTACCACAAATTCCCAGGCTTATGTTGTGCATGGCTTGATGACAGCCTGAGAGAGAATAATAGAGAGAGGAATGAAGGAAAGATAAAGATGGTAAAGAATCTGAACAATGTATTGGAGGAAATCAGATTATGAAATAGGCCTTTGCAAGAGTAGAGAGGCGCAGAAATGGTAATATATTTCCATTAAAATCCACATATTTTTCTCCTTGATTAACACTTTCATTTTTATATTATCTTTCTTTTCACATATCTTCTGTATTTTTTTTTCGTAATTCCTACATTGCAGAAAATCAGTCAGTATTTTTTTTCTTTTCTCTTATTTTTATGTATTTATTTATTAGAAAGAGTACATTCAATTGACAGGAAATGCATACGATTAAATAATAGACAACTGTTTTCAAGATTAATAATTATTATTTTGAGCACCAAATCACATATTAGAATGATTTTTTTAAGGATCTTACTGAAAACTGCAGTATTTTTTTATCTATATATTGAAATAGAAAAGTGTTAAGTGCATCAATGATTCACAATATTACTATTTCATCACATAAATGCAGCCTTAGTAAGTATAATAGGCTTCCTTTAAAAAAACATGAAAATGAACTTAATGAACTTTTGAACGGTATTTTATATCTACTATAAAAATATTAAGACCTCATCTAATGTCGACACTCAAATAAAACAAGTAATCTTGTGGATGTTAAAACATATATTTAAAATTTACTTAAAAAGAGGTGATTGTTGTATCATCTTGTGTACCTTTCTGCCTTTTTTCCTGTGTATATCTAGACAGTCTTTCAGTGTGCTTTACTGGCAACATGTCTGAAGGAGTTAAAACATCATGACACCATCATGACAACTCACACACACTGCACACATCACCTCACGCACAGACACATTAGATCACAGATAGTCTAGCACACTGTCACATGTACCTTCACCATCACACAAACCTTCAGACCAAAGCTAAAATAAATACATACAGTGCCTTATTCAGTGTCATACCCTTAACTAAATATTTAGCTAAAGCATCTTTACATTCTTAACTCTTTTTCTTTCCTTTTTTTGTTGTTTAATGTGACGAGCTTTGCTCATCAGCAATTTGTCAGTTAGCTGCCACTCTTCTCCTCACCTCTTCAGCTCTCAAGCTCTGTCAGGATGGATGGGTGCAAATGCACATGTTCAGGTTTCTCCAGAAATATCTGACTGGGTTTAGTCCGAGGCTGTGGCTGGGCCACTCAAGGACATTCACAGAGTTGTCTATAAGCCACTCTTGCTGTGTGTTTAGGTTGTCCTGTTGGATGGTGAACCTTCTGCCCAGTTTCTGAATGCTCTAGACCGGGTTTTCTTTAAGGCTATCTCTATATTTTACTGCACTGCACTACTCTAAAGAATCCCTCAGTCCCTGCCCTGCCACAGCACGAGGCTGCTACCATTCCAAGTATGCTCTCATGCGTCTTAACTAAAGAGAGGATTGAGTCTTGCAACACCGCCATGAAGCCCAAATTGATTAAGTGTTGCAGGGATGATTGTCCTTCTGTAGATTTCTTCTATCTCCACATATGAATATGGAGCTCAACTAGAGTGGCCATCAGATTCTTGGTCACCACATTAACCAAAGCCCTTATCCATCAGCTGCTCAGTTTGGCCAGGAGGCTAGATCTAGGAAGAGTCCTGGTTGTTTCAAACTTTTTCCATTAAAGTTACCATAGATTATATGTTTCTGTGACCCTTCAGTGAAGATTTTCTTTCTTCCACAGATGTGTGGCTTGGCCATGTTTCTCAGTTCATGTTTATGCATTATCAGCTGGTAGACCTTTTATTTCGATGTGTGTGCCTTTCTAAATCATATCTATACAGTTGAATTTGCCACAGGTTCACTTCACCTCAAGTGTAGTAACATCTACAAACAATATGAATGAGCTCCTAAGCTAAATATCAACTGTTCAAGATAAGGGTATGAATACTTATGCAATTAAATAATTTTATTGTTTTATTTGTAATAAATTTGCAAATATCTTAAAAACCTGTTTTTTGCTGAGCAGTTATGGTGCATAGAGTGTAAATTGATGTGGAAAAAAGAAATTGAAAGTAGTTTAACATAAGGCAGCAACATAACAAAATGTCAAAAAAAATGAATTAATACTTTTGAAATATACCGTACGAACACAGCAGCCCTCGACACATAACTGTTCTAAAAAGTGAAGGTGTATTTTAATGTGATTATTTTAGTTTGATCAATTTTAACTAATGTTACCCTTTCAGTCTAATCACTTTGACGTTACATATGGGAACTCGCCAGAGAGACCTATCTGCTTTGAGCTTTTACTAAGGGCCAATGACAATTGGCGTGCACTGATTGCGCTCAGGTGGACCTCATCACTGCGTAAGCATAATAGCGCACAGTGCACATGCAGCTTTTTGCTTCAGAGCTGTTGGTTGGAGCTGGAGATCCCTGGGATCATCTGACAGTGTTTCTGGGCGGCTGTCAGTGGATACTGCGAGCTGGTGGCCTTCTTCAAGGCTGGCTGTGCCAGTCTTCAATATATCCAGTGAGCATAGAGTTGCCGCGTTTGGGTCTTCTCTGGGCGACCAGGAAAAAGAGCAATTTTCCTACGGTTGGTGACACATTCTGTTGCGGGATGTCGATCCGGCCGTGCGTTTCTGGGTGTGGAAGTTTCCTCACCTCGTCGGGCGGTCACGAGCGCTGTCTGTCGTGTCTGGGCGGTGTTTGTGGAAGGTCACTGCACTCATTGCGAGGGGATGACCTTGGCTGCGTTGAGGTCTGCTCTGTCCGCGGCGGACACCGTACTGCAGAAATCAGTTTGCAGATGCCCCGTGTGCCTGCTGCCAACCCTTCGCGGCTGGATGATTGGTTTCTGGGGGCCAGAGATGAGGCGCTGTCGTGGTCTCCCCCAGTGCCTTTTTTCCCCGGAGGTGCACGGAGGGACAGGCTGCTACCGCCCTGCAGTAGGGGTTTTACAGCCCTTATTTCATCATGCCCAAAAAGAGTGGTGGGTTGAGACCAATCCTGGATCTGAGAGTTCTGAATCGGTCTCTTCTCAAGATGCCATTCAAGATGCTCATTCCGAAGCGCATACTGACATGCATTCGGAGCCAGGATTGGTTTGCAGCCATCGGCCTGAAGGATGCGTACTTTCATGTTTCGATTCTGCCTCACCACAGACCCCTGCTGCAGTTTGCGTTCGAGGGTCGAGCATATCAGTATCGCGTCTTACCCTTTGATCAGCAGCTTTTTGCATCAACCTGCATGTGCACTGTGGGCGTGCCCTCTTATACTCACGCAGTGATGAGGTGCACCTGAGCGCAATCAGTGCACGCCAATATTGATTGGCCTTTAGTAAAAGCTCAAAGCGAGTTCCCATATGTAACGTCTCCGTTCCCTCCTTCAGGGAACGTGGGTTACGTTCGTAACCTAGACAATTTTTGTACCCTCACAATTCTATTTATTGATGTTCCACTTTGCTCCAAAATCCTATTCAGTTAGAATGGCCGTGAAGAAATTACACTCTTCAACTTTAATTTTAACTTATTTTTCTTTCTCCCCAGAAATCTCAGTTCAATTTGTATTTTTTTTTCTTTCTTGGAATTCTTTTTTTCCTTAGAATTTTGAGATTCCATTTTTTTTCCCGCTCGGAAATCTCAGTTTACATCACACAAGTTTTTCTTTTTTTAACTTATTTTCTTGGAATTTTAAGTTTATATCTCACAATTCATTTTTTATATATATATTAGTTTAACTAATTAGTTTTATTAGTTATATTAGTAACTTATATTACATTAGTTAGTCCCCTGCAAAAACAATCGAATGAATAAATAAAATAAATAAATTAATTAAAAGAATAAGTAAATGATAAATA
>JAUMHI010000051.1:6074999-6089610 GCA_032359435.1 Enteromius unitaeniatus
AAACATCTCCACGGTCTACACAAGGCTGTGTTTCCCTTCAATTATATCCATATTCGTATCGATATATTGAAAATTCTCCGCGTAACATGGCCCTAGAGTGTGGCCTGTTCCATGGGTGTTCCCATATGTAACGTCGAAGTGATTCAACTTAAAGGGTAAGTCATTACACTCTCTAGGGTCGTGCTGACGCCGGCAATGGCTCTTCAGTGAAAACCTGCATGTGCACTGTGCGCGTGCCCTTTTATACTCACGCAGTGATGAGGTGCACCTGAGCGCAATCAGTGCACGCCAATATTCATTGGCCTGTAGTAAAATCTCAAAGCAGATAGGTCTCTCTGGCAAGTTCCCATATGTAACGTCTCTGTTCCCTCCTTCAGGGAACGTGGGTTACGTTCGTAACCTAGACGTTTTCTCTGTGTATTTTTAATTGTACTCAAAAAATACAAAATACTGGATGCGTCATATTTCAAGATTAATGACATGCTAATTGTTTTCCTTTTAGTTCTGTGCATATGGAGGAGGCATCAGCTGTAATGCAGGGAGCGCAAGGCATGCTGGTCCAGAACTGGCCCACAGTCTCCAGTGCAGCAGGTGAGGTCACATCTTAAAGACGTCTGCAGTGTAATTAAATTTTAATCATCCGAAACCAACGACTGCATCATCTTTTCGCAAAATTTCATGCTCCTGCTAATCTAGTAATTTTCTCTCTCACAAATTATCATGTTCATCAACCTATTACATCTGTTTTAATTAATATTCCTAATTCTGGTTTTCATGTAATGAATCTTAGGTAGAAATCAAGACCAACTGAAACGTTTGACCCAAATCGAAGCTGATTCAAAGCGACATTGAATCATGCATGTTTAAAACAACCTGTTTAAAGCAGATTAGGTTTATTCATCCAAAAATGTCAGCTCTCTCTGTCCTCTTCTTGCTCTTTTACATTCATGCATGCCCTGAAAGATCCTCAATCCAAGCACAAGATGTACTTTGCGTTGTCTCTTTGTGTTTCAATACTGTTCCCTGGATCCAAAATGACAGGGAACGAGTCTGCAAGTCTGGCTCGAGCTTTCCCTTTCATTTTTTCAGACTTCCTGCAAATAGCAAACCAGACCATGACTTGCTGTGGTGTCATTTTTATATATCTGCTATCATTTTTTCCTTCTCTTCTTCCATAGAAGTGCATTCTTTATTAACGTGTACTGATGTATCAAAAGCCAGTCCTTACCTGACAGGATTTAATTTATTATTTAGTAGTGTGTCCCTCAAATTCTTCATTTCAGCACATAATTAGGCTACATAATCATTAGTTGACAATGAACCAAATGTGTTTATTTTGGGTTTGCACAATAGCCAAGCACACAGTTTCAGGAGTGACGACCAGGTTTAAATATGGGATTGAATTCCCTAAAGCATCTTTGGTCTTTTCTTGGCCCATAAAGCAATCCAAGTGCAAGTAGAGATATTATGGTATGCAGTTTATTTCCAAGGTGGAGTATTTAGATTTTTTAATGTGGATTCTTGTGCCGTGCATACAGAGGAGCAACACAATTGTTTTGCATTTAAATATGTCAAAAACAACTAGTTTCAACAATATAGGAAAGTTGTTAAAGGGTTAGTTCATCCCCCCAAAAAATAAATTATTAATTTTATTTCTCACCTTCATGCCATTCCAAACCTGTAAGACCTTAGGTACCACAAAGTACGATATGTGTTATAAAATCAGAGCTTTCGGACCCTGCATAAACAGTACTGCAACTGAAATGTTTATGGCCCAGAAAGATAGGACAGTTAAAATAGTCCATGTGACATCAGCGGTTCCACTGTAATGTTGTGTAGCTACAAGAATATTTTTTGTGTCCAAAGAAAGCAAAAATAATGACTTAATTCAACAATGTCTTCTTTTTTGTGTCTGTTTTCATAGCCCAATCTCATGAATGTGCATTTAAATAGTATGACAAAATAAAAACGAAAACTACGAATAAATGGATTTTACCATGTAGCACACACACGTGTTTGGCGTGCACATAATACCCAGATTTTGCATGCATATGATACAAAATTTGTTAGCATGCATACGATACACAAGTTTTCACATACATATGACCCCACAACCCTAATCTTACCCATCACATACCATAAAAATGTAAATTTTTGCGTATATATACCACGAGTGTTCATTTTTATTTATGCGCACATTCATGAGATTGGTTTGGTCTCCATCAGCATTCATTAAAGAACCATAAATTATCTTTCCTAGTTTACTTTACTGTAAATCATCTTCCCTTTCAAAATGTGTTACATGTTACGAATACTGTTTTATGTGCAGTGCTTATCTTCTTCTGCTTGTAAACAAAGCACAGCGCATATGCGTTCTACTGTCTACTAAAGAGACTGACTATTTAGGGTCAGAAAGGTCTTGGGTTTCAATTAAAATAGCTTAATTTATGTTCTGAGATGAAAGTTCTTACACGTATGGAAGAACATGAGGGTGAATAATTAATGACAGAATTTTAATAATGACATGCAAAATAAGTTCTACAAATTCATAAAACACTGCAGCTGGTGACTACTTCACTATTAAATTTTGTTTTATTTTAGGTTTGATTCATCAGTTACATTATAGTTGCCCATTTATTCATATATGCACTCTTCAAAAACAGCACTTATTAAATACATTCTAAAATATATACTTTCAAATATACATTTTTAAATGCATCATATTTAAAATATACAAACTGTACTTCATGTTAGCTTGCTTATTGTGCAATTTACCACATGCCATTTTAAGAAGACCACATGCCATTCTAGGAAGAATCTGTGCTTCTAACACAGGAATCACAGGTCTAACCACATTTTCAACCACACAGGTTCACAATGACAATTTGTTTCAAATATGGTTTTGGGAAACACTGAATCGTTGATCTTTGCTTGTAACCACAGAACTTAAGACAATAGCTGAGTAACAATGCTTTTGGGAAATGCAACCCAGTAGAATTTCTGTAAATGCCTTGGCCACTACCTGATTTTTTAGGTGTTAATTCAGTTGTAGAAAGCAGTGATTTACTGAACTGTGTGTACAGAACAGGATTAAGTATTAAAAGGTAAATTCACAACCCGATTTACCTCTAGTGTGTGCGTGCCCATTGTGCTGAAATTACATATCTCATTTGCCCTGCTGAAGTCCAGAACCAAAGTATCTAAATATTGTGATGCACAAGGCCTGTTTGGGGTTATTGAATTTGCATTACAGAGATATGCTTCTCCTCAAAGATCAGGCCGATAGACAGAGGGCGATCAATCTAATGTGCCATTAGAGGAATGAAGCAAGAGTGGTGGGTCTCCTGGGTGGTGGACGGTGGAGATATTGACAGGCTGATAGAGCAGAGCTGAACTGAAATGACAGCAGACAGTGGGAAAAATGGATAAAGTAAATGGGACAGATCAGAAGAGGCACAGAGCAAGAGGAGAGGAGAAAGAGAAATCCATTGATTCTTTATTAGCAACCTGCAGAGAGGTGAAGCAGAAGGACGAACTACACACCGCAAATCTGATAGACTTCTGAAACCCAGTCTAGCTGTTCAGCTAAATAGTGATTATTAGCAGGCTAATGTGTTATTGAGGCAACGCAGGTGTGTTGTGTAAGCGCTGGTTTAGTGCTTGTAAATTACAACGCATTTGAGGTCATGGGAACAGGAGGAAAGGAAAAGAGGCCAGATGAATATGAGAGATATATGAGGATGCTATACTGAGAGTCATTTAAAAGATAAAGCATGTGGGATGCAGAGAGACGGCGAGTAATAGAGGAGAAAGGGATGATAGAATGAGAATGATGCTGGACAGACGAGGGGGGATGCGGGGGTTGGAGATGCACAGAGGTTCAGGATTGGCAGACCCCTCCGGTGGTCCTGTTGCTAGGAAACACTGTGTGACTTGTTGCCAGGCAACAACAACGAATCTTAGATACTGCAGCAGGAGCAGCTGGGAGTGGGCGAGTGGGGGTGGGGGAGGAGGTTTCCATGGCAACCAGCCGTACTCAAAATGGAAGAACGAGCAAGGTGTGGAAAGGGAGAGGAATGGAGAGGTAGAAACATCACAGGAAAAAAATAAAGACCGGAGGCCTGAAAGTACCAGAAATAGCTCAAAAAGTAGCACATATGCACCTAACACATGAATGCATATTAGATTACGTATTTGTCTTTATTAAATGCACACATTTATCTGGCTGCACTGATATTGCAATCCAATACGTATAATTATAATTCTGTTCTATATCGTCACTGTCACGCATAAGTCTCAAATATCCAAATTCACTACTTATCATGAATTTGGGGGGTGGGGATGTCAAACATAAAGGGTGAGCAATGGTATTGTTTTATGGAAAAAAGAAGATTCAATAAAAATTATTCATGCTATTTTATATCATTTAAAGGAAAAATTTATCATTTTGGACATTTTGATATTAAGGCTAGAAGAAGAGGAGGATTATCTAATGACCATAATACCCTCTTTGTCCAAAATTGAGGTGAAGAAAATTATCAAGCAAAATGATCACAATCTTGACTGAATATCAACACATCATATATGTATACGGGTAAATGACATTACAATCATTCGCCCCCAAACAATACATTTATTAAAAAGTACATACAAATACAATTTATATATTAAATGAAACTATTAAATTATTATATATTAATATATTATATATTAAATTATTTATAAATAAATAAAAGCAAGTTTAACTTCTGGAATAAAATTCATTTTCAGAATTTCGATACAACTATCCTTAGAAAAGAAAAAAAAAAGTGAAATAATTAGTAAATTGCTTATTAATAGTTGAAAATGTTTTTAGCAGAATGGACATCATGTGGTGCCAACAAGCAGAAAGATTTAGGGACAAAAATACTATTATTTATTACTTTTATTTTTTAGAAAAATTTGATTGAAAGTTCTTGAAAATTATTTTTTTAACCATATGGAAAAAATTAT
The DNA here is from genome assembly GCA_032359435.1 of Enteromius unitaeniatus. Taxonomy (NCBI): domain Eukaryota; kingdom Metazoa; phylum Chordata; class Actinopteri; order Cypriniformes; family Cyprinidae; genus Enteromius; species Enteromius unitaeniatus. The sequence goes on from JAUMHI010000051.1 coordinate 6,079,992, forward strand.
ACAAAAGTATGATAATTAGGGATGCAATGGTATCAAAACTTCACGGTACGGTAATACCTTGGTATGAATGGCACGGTGCGGCATTTAGTGAAGCATTTACAGGAAAAACAAAACTAACGAAGAGACTCAAAAAAAGTGTTTATTAAACAGTTTATGTGAATTATTAGCCAAATTAGCCATCTATCTGTAAACTTTGAAACAGGAACTTCAATTTTTCAATTTTAATAAAAAAATTATTAAACCTTTCTGATAAAACCAAGTAAACATAAGATATAGACAATGGCTATGCTGTGATTTTGGCTATATTTGCATGTAAAATATCTATTTTAAATTAAAGCCCTGCTCCTCTCAGCCTCTCGCTGAACAAAACAGACGCAGAGAGAGGTGCATGCGCGCTGAGAGAACAAGAGCTCGCGCAGAAGTGCAGGAGACCTGCTGAGGTTTGTCCAAGAAATTTCTAAATTTGCCGCTAGTCACTTTTAGAAAAAAATGTCGCCAGGCGGGTCTGAAAAGTTGCTAAATATAGCGAGAAAGTCACTAAGTTGGCAACACCGATCTGTAGTGACAACAGACCGCAAAGAATTATGGCCGCGCCTGGGCTGATGGGAATTGTAGTTCCCGCTACCTCCCGCTACTTTCTTCAGAAGACATATCGTTTTATTGAGTCATGCGACCACGGTAGTATCTGAAAAAATTGGTATTGTGGTACAATGGTATTTATAATACCGCTACATCCCTAATAATAATGTTTTGAAAAATAACTTTAGAAATACACTTCAAAAATACAAACACCTTCTGTGATGAGCATGTTTTTAATTCATAGAATAAAATGAATTCAATGTCAATGTGACAAATAAATAAAGAAAATCATATATTTTACAAATATATTGAGAAAATGGCTTTACTGCTTATTAACAGTTGAAAAATAAATATCATTGCAGAATTAAAGTCATGTGCAACAACAACAAATGCAACCAACAAACGGGAATATAAAATATAAGAAAAATAGAAAATAGTACTGTTTAATTTTAGTTTAACACTTAAGTCAGAGAGATGCAAAAATGAAAAGTCAATATAATAGTTTGAAACTATTAGCAGAAGTCCAAAAATAAATAAAAACATCCTAACTCTCTGAGTAAAACACAAAATACAGTTATGAAAGCTAGCACTATATTACATAAGAAAAGAAAGGAAATGTAAAGAAAAGAAAATGACAATACCAATAAATAATTAACAATATGTTAATATTATTTTTTAACCTCTTCGCTTCAATTTATTAGTAAATCAAGTTCAAGGAAAACAAACTATAAAGGTCACGTATAGAAAAATAGGTTTTCTTATTTTTACGCTCTGTATTACAAAGTATTTTATATCTTATATTTTTTATTTCAATTTGAATAAACTGCATCAGCTTGTACATCCAATATAAGATTAGATTTTAGATTTTTAGATTAGTAAAATAAAAACTCCTGAAACTTTAGCAGAAGTTTTTTTAAAACGACATAAAAACTAAATCGATTCAGAGTAGTAGTTTAAGAACATAGCACATTTAAACACTGGCTCTATTTCTTTCTTTCTTCTATTTCTTTCATGAAAGTCAGTTTTAGACTGTTGCTCCACTCAGCCGATCTTCTCTTTAGTCTCATGAGGACAAAAACTAGTCTGCTCAGTTGACCTGCTCTGACATGAAACTTCGCACACAGACACACACATGCACTGATATTACTGCCATAATGAAAGCCACAGGGAGATGGAGTGAGGTGTGACTAACACATGAACACATGAGTTACTCTCTCACTAGAGATCTGACCACTCCGCAAGTAAATGCTACCACTCTAAACCACAATTTCTGACCTTCTCAGCCAAATGTGATCTGTCAAGCCCAGGGGGCGGCACACAGTGCTTCAGTGAATGTGTGCGTGTAAACACTCCTTTATTGACTCTTTTCTGTGCCATCTGTGTACCCTGACTGTTCTGTATGGACGGAGAGGTGGTATATTTTAGGATGGTCAAGATTATACATAATAGATCAGCAGACACAGAAAAAAGAGCAGTTTGCATATTCATGGAAGGATTTGATGTGTCTAAATTTAGATGTGCCTGAAACTGAGCAAGAGAAGGATTCCTAATTTAGTCTAGTTTTTGCGCACACACATAGATGCACAATCCACCCATGCAGATTAGTTGAAGCCGACGAAAGAATATCAAAATGGATAATCCCTGCTAGGTTTTGCATTTATTGAAATAAGCCGTGCGGTACTGTCATAATAAACGTACAGATCAAAAACAAACTGAATTGCATTTCAGGGCCATGGTGAGAGCTAAATAAAACACAGAAATGAAAGTAGGTCATAGAGTAACTGGTGTGGAAAGAGCCCTGTTTCTGTAGGGAAAGTAGTACATAAGTCTCTCACTCTGGACTCGGCTCTCTGTCCCTGTTGGGGTAGTACACTTTCAAACATGAACATTGTATGAAAGTGCACTCCAGAGTGATGCAGTGTCCCTCTCTGTTACTTGTAGGTTTAGATCAGTGTTAAATAAAGAAAACCAACGTGCTTCTCCAATCAGGATTTTCCTGCAAATTCTTTTTGTCATATCTTTAGAAAGAAGGAAGCAAAGGGAAAAAACCCCAAAACAAATTAAAAAAAAACATTGATACATTATATTATATTTACTGCTGTAAATTAATTGTGATTAATCGCATCCAAAATAAAAGTTTTTGTTTACATGTGTGTATACTACGCACAATGCATTTTTATTATGCTTATTTAAATATAAACACATGCATTTTTATATTTAAAAAAAATGTTACATTTGTATATTAAATATGTTTATATATAAAATATAAAAATAAATAGAAAATAATGAATATATAAATGTATAAACGTAAATATTTTCATAATATACGCTTTATGTGTGTGTATTAATATATAGAAAAAAAATATACAATATGTGCCAGGAAATACAATGTTTTATTTATTTATTTTTTTAAGTGTTTAAGGTGTTCATATTACAGTGTAATGATACACATTTAAGCACTGAGTAATAACAATTAACTGCATTTACTTGCTTAAAGTGCAGAGACTCTTGTTGTGTGCCCATAAAGTAAAAAAGGAATATCATTCATTCATTCATGCATTCATTTATTTATGTCACAAATTATTAATTATAAATATTTTATTCATAAACAGTGTCTGGGGAGTCACACCATATTACATTTTACGACTCATTTAACCATGCAAAACCTTTTCATCTGAAGAATTGTATTCTTTAATATGCTTTTCTGGAGGGTTTGTTATAATGTCAAGACACGTTGACAGTTCTTCCTCGCCAACAATATAAAGAAACAATTCCACTACTAAAAATTAAGAATTTCATCTTATTTTTTAACCTGACTTTTGATCCATTAAGCAACGTAATATTTTGATTTATATGAGGAAAGCAAAGATGACACAATCTAATGTTTGTAATTTTTTTCCACTCAGATGGGGAGGGAGAGGGACAGCTGTCTCCCCCTGTTGGAGCTGGAATCAACAGTAACAGCTGGAGCTTCCGCTACGGTGCAGGCCCTGGCTATGGCCCTCCACAAGCCCTGAAGCCAGGAGAGATCCCCCCTGAAGCCTTCATCATTCCTGGCTCTCCTGCTATCATCTCCATCCGGCAGGACCCAGGTGCGGTTGATGATAAGGGCGAGTTCATCACCTTCGGAAAGAAAGAGGAGAAGAAGAAGAAAAAGAAGAAGAAGGAAAAGAAAGACAAGAAGGATAAAGGAAAAGATGATGGCGAGGAGTAACAAAGAACATCCCACTACAATAATACAGCTATCAACGTATGTTTGTAGCAAGCACTGACAGAAAGAGAAAACCAAAAATACTGAAAATGTAAAGAGAGGAGAAATTCCTTCTATATACGTTATTTAACAATTCCAGTTGAAGAAAGAAGAGAGTTTGTGCTCTACGCACATTCATAAAAATCACTAATTAACCCTGTTAAACTGTGATTCTGATTGGCCATTTTTCTAGTTCTGGCACAGAAATTAATCAGTGATGTTGAAGGAAGAACTGCAAAATGCAAACCAAGCCCACTCGCACCTTGTAAATGACATCGTCAACCATGATGAGGGAAGTCCCTCTCCTCTTTAAAAAGGATCAAATGAATCTAGTTAAACTGGATATGAACTCATGCCATGCCAAGAATTTTCTCTAACTCCATCCCTGCCTTCCTCCCTCAACGTCAAATGGGAAAGAAACAACCACCCCTGGCCCCGTCTCACTCCTTGATCTGCCGGAAACAAAACTTTGTAAAAAAAAAAAAAAAAGACGCTATAACTTTATCAGAAAGACCAGTGTCTGATTTCTATAGCAGATCAAAAAATAAACGCCTGCAGAGATGGGAATGTAGCAGCGAAATTACTTGCTTTACACTCACACAAAACGTCCTAGAACAGGGCACAGAGATCTCTAACGCTTCTATCCTGCTCCCAAAGTAATGCTGAAATCTCAGAATGATGCATTACTCAGTATATGTTCTAAGAGCAAATAAATCTAATCTTATACAGTCCAAAATCATGCACACCCGTGATTTGTATGAGTACAAATCACCGATTGATGTGTATTTTTGCCCTCCATTACACACTATGAACAGGCTGTCCACATGCTGTACACTTAAAATCACCAGGACTGAAGCACAACAGCCTCTCAAAAGTCTGTAAAATAGTAGAATGAATGCTTGTGGCTTCATTTCAAAACACACCCTCTTCCTTTGCTGCTGTTTTGAATGTTTGATAGATGTCATCCCACTTCCTGCCAGCTTTATGTCTTAATCCAGCTACTGCTTGTAACTTTCGCATATCTGATGTTGCCAACCTCCCTTTATCTGGTGTGCATTGCTGGCCCCATGTCAGTACTGCCCCCTGGTGGCTTGTATTGTACAATGTGACAAGAAAGAGCAGAAAAATCAAGTTAATATTAATGTCACTTCTTCTGCTGGAAACATAAGCACAGGTACTTGCCCCTACACACACACACAGACACACTCAAGACACACCAGTGTTTATGCTCTCACAGCAGTTGGACCACCATGGACTATGCAGCCATGATTATGGGCATGTTAAACTACAGCATATGGTGCTTTCTAGGGCAAAAATTAAAGTTGAGCGGAGATTAGACAGAGAAGACCACAGTGGTGGGCAGTACAGAGTTTTTCTACTGTATATAATCAATGATGAGATATAGCTTCATGACCGTTCCATAGTTTTTGATTAAAAATGTGTAAATAATGGGAATGTTTTCTTAACATTCAGACATCATGCTTAAATTTTATGTTTTTAAAAGGGAGCGCATCTCGTCATTCTTTCCCTTCTAAATCTGTAGAGATACTCTTCAGTAAAAGAGAGATGTTCGTGCTGCTATGAGACCGCATCATCACAAAGCACACACACAGACACACACATACACACACACTCTCACTTGAGTCTCTTTCAGGTGTGGTTCAGTGCTGTCAGATCACCAAGTGACTGTTTTGCATGTTAAACGCAATTAAAACAGAAATTATATATAGATATAAATGAACAGATATGTTTTTCATAATTATTTTTTCTCATTTATGATGAAACTGGAGATGTGTATCGTCTCTGCTGAAGTATGTAGACATTAATCAAATTATTCATACACAAACATACACTGATTACATACATGCATAGAGCGTAAAAAGAAGACACAGAAACGATGTCGGCTCTGTGGCGATCAACATTGACATTAACATTCTAGCTATATGTAATGCTGTAGTGTTTTGGTCTAAATTGCTTTTCTTTACAACCTTATGATTTTTGCAACTTGAAAGGATTAATCCTTCGTTTTGTGTTAGGCTTTGGAATCAATAACACTGTAATGTGAGCCAGTTCCTACTCCCCTATGATATAAACCTCTCCCTTCAAAAAAAATAATAATAATAAAAAAAAAATACAAAAATATAAAACAGGAAATAAAAAGGTATATGTATTCTGCTTGTGTGTAGTAATTATATATCAATTCATCCAGTGCCTAAGAGGCACTATGCTTTTGACTTTGACAGTGCAAATCTGTTGGACAAAATTTTTGTACACCTGCTCATCAGTGTAATGGTGTTTATTATTTTATATTACGTTATGAAATCTGGTAATGTGTTTTGTTTATAAATCACAAATAAAGTTTTCTTTCATAAGTATTGGAGATTTATCTGTGGTTTTTATTTTGTCTATCTATATTGTTAGTAAACAGCATTGATTGCAGGGTTGGGGTCAATTCAGGAATGAACTCCACAATTCCATTTCAAAGAAGGAAATGGAATTGAAATTGGAATTAAACAACAATTAAAGGAAAGAGAATTGGAATTGAATTTGGAATTAAAGGAAGTGGAATTCAATTCAGGAAGAATTCCACTGAATTCTGTTTATTGCTGAGCATTTATTTGTCATTGGATTTAAAGACATACATTTGAACTTTATTTATGATGATTTACAAATATCAAGCAATGTAAGAAATAGAGTTGATCAAATGCAAGTAAATAAAAATGAGAACAGTACATTATGAATTAATAATTGAATGACAGTGGTGATAAATTTCTGAATATATTGAATATATTATTGACAAATGTTTTGGTCTTGATTCAGTGGAATTCTTCCTGAATTGAATTCCACTTCCTGTAATTCCAATTCAGTTCCAATTCCATTTCCTGTCAGCTGCATGCAGTTCCAATTCCAATTCCATTCCATTCCAGGAAGTGAATTGGAATTTACCATTCATTCTCAATTCAATTCATTAATGGCCCTAACCCTGATTTATTGAATAACAGTTAACTTAATTTTTATATTTTGAACCCCTAATACTTTTTACCAGCTGGATATTTGTCATTAAAATGGTTCCCAGCTCACAGTGGCAGGCCATGTGGTAACTTGACTGAGCTTTCTATTGCAAGATTTTCAGTGACTATTCAAAGAAGGTGGACCTGAACGTTTCTTCTGAAACAAGCCAATGTTATTGTTCTTTAAGGAATGAAATACAAGCATTGAATTAAGTTCGCGTGTTTGGGTCGAAAATGATTTGAATAAAGCGAAATGCAAATTTGAACGGCTGAACTTTGATTGTAAATATGATAAAATAGTGGAGTATAATGATGTGTATGCATTGGAACTGACATTTTTCGGATTTAGATTTTCTTTATTTGATTTTTCTGCAACATTCTGACGTATTATTTACGTTAGGTGCACACATACACAAGGCGAGGCCTTGAACTTGGAAAATGCATATTTAAATGTAGGTTAGTTGTAGGCTGCAGCATGCTATGCAGGATACCATATGTGTGCATTTCAAGTTCATTACAGTAGAAATATGCTGTTTCTTTTCCATTTTATCAGTTAGCAAAGGTAGTGAATTGGCTGCGCTATCACTTAATCTTTTATTATTATTTCTGTGTTTAGGGTACTCTCTCTCGCTCTCATGCATATTCCATTTTCTTAAAAAATAATTTATAATTTAATTTCAGTATGCTGAATATGGAATACCTTTCGAAATCAAATTTAATTCATTTAGCCTGTATCTTAATTTGGACTTTCTTTTCCAGCTTTCTTGTTCCGTGAAAAATACGGAGGGCGCTGTCCATGGTGCTGAAAACCTGCGCCATGGCATGAACTACGTCTATACATGCTCTAAACAATAAGTATAAATAAATTAAACTTCTTAAATTAAACACAATTTCACATTACAATTTCATACTTGTAGGTCTTTTATGTTGTTTATCTGCAGCGTAAACAAAGCCCCACGATACTTCGTGTATATTTAGCGTTTTGTATTTTGGATCAGGTCTTCTTTTTAGGAAACAATACTATTTCATGGTTATCTGTGACATAACAGGTATGAATAAAAGTGTGGATTTATACTTACATTCCCAAAAACATTTCTGTAATTATGGAACATCTGTTCACAATGAAAAAAAAAATCTCAGAGACTAAACCTAAACAACTCAACCACACAGCGTCGCTGTTGACTAACGCTGCTGTTTTAGGGCATAAGAACACACCCATTGGTGCGGGCTTCTTTTTTATTCTGCTAATATTTGTCTGAAAGAGCAGTGCGGAGGACGAGATAAACCGGTTGTTTGTAAAGAGCATTTCGAAACAGCTTTACTTTATTTCACCGAAAAAAAATGGTGAAAATATCTCAACTGCGTTTGGCGAAATGGCGACTATGGATAACATCGATTCTCTTCTGCATTGCTGCTGCTGATGTTCGTTATTCCGTGCCGGAGGAAACAAAGACAAAATATTTTATTGGAAGTCTATGTAAGGACCTTAATTTGGATTCCGATGGCTTGAGGTTTCGCAAAGCCCGTTTGGATTATCAAGGGGATAAAAGATATTGTGATGTAGATCTAGATTCTGGAAATCTTTTTGTTTCAGAAAGGATCGACCGAGAGATGCTATGCGGAACGACTTCCCCCTGCCTCATGCACTTTGAATTTATTCTTGAAAGTCCTTTAGAGCTTCATAACGTCGTTTTGGAGGTCCAGGATATCAACGACAGCCCTCCTGTTTTCCCAAAAGAATCAATTAAGCTAGAGATAAGCGAAGAAGCACCTACCGGAAGTAAATTACAAATAGCTCGTGCACGGGATTTGGATGTTGGAATGAATTCAGTCCTGACGTATATTCTTAGTCAAAACAAACATTTTGTTCTTGATACAAAATCAAATAAAGACAGGTATGTGGACATTGTTTTGAAAAACAGCCTGGATAGAGAGACAAAAGGAGAGCATTCCTTGATTTTGTCTGCAGTGGATGGGGGGAATCCTCCTAAATCTGGAACTGTTGTTATTGAAGTGCGCGTTTTAGACATGAATGATAATGCACCAGTATTTTCGCAGCCGTCGTACAATACTCGTTTATCTGAAAATTCAGCACTCGGAACGTCTGTCATCAAAATTGCTGCGACCGATGTGGACGAGGGCCCAAATGGACAAATAACGTATTATATCAATCACCTATCTGACAACACAAAAGAATTGTTTAAAATTGATGAAAATTATGGAGAAATAACTGTAATTGGACAGCTGGACCACGAGAAGTCCTCATCGTACGAGATGGAGGTGCAGGCGGAGGACGGCGGAGGTCAGACAGGCCACTGTAAAGTTGTTATTGAAATAAATGATATAAATGATAACGCGCCTGTTATATCAGTAAAGTCTCTGAAAAACCAAATCCCAGAAAACATCCCACCTGGTTCAGAGATCGCTGTAATAAACGTGAAAGACCAAGATTCTGGTGAAAACAGCCGGGTTAGTTGTTCCATTCCATCTAGTCTGCCATTTCAGCTACAGCCCTATATCAAATCTTATTTCATTATCACTACAACTCGTTCGCTTGACAGGGAGCAAATCGAAAATTATAATGTAACCATAACAGCGACGGATGGAGGTACACCTCCCTTATTCTCGAATCTGTCTTTGTACATACAAGTTTCAGACATCAACGACAATTCCCCTACATTTGAGTTACAGACATATGCTATTTATATAAGTGAAAATAACAAACCAGGCACTTCTGTTTGTTCTGTCAGTGCAAATGACCCGGACTGGAGACAGAACG
>JAUMHI010000051.1:6180550-6200684 GCA_032359435.1 Enteromius unitaeniatus
TGGGAGGAGACATGATGTCTCAGAGTCAGTCCTTTGGCTCCTATCTCTCTCCAATGTCAGAATTCAGTGATCTCACCCTCATTAAACCCAGCAGCACCACAAACTTTACTGACACGCTAAACGTGCTTGATGCGTCATTACCAGACAGCGCGTGGACGTTTGAGAGCCAACAGGTGAGACCTTTGCTATATTCAGAGCTTTCATTTGTATGTAAATACAAATTTCTTTTAATCGCACGGTGTTTTGCGAGTTCGCATATTTATTTACATATATTACATATTTATATTATTTATTTACATATATTCTACACATAAACTGTTTGGAAAAAAAGAAGGAAAGGCTGGTTTGTGTTTTTTAGCGTGCCTTTTATGTGGGCTAAAAAGTGATGAGAACAGTTCATTAAGCAAAGTTCAGCACCATAGCTGTGGACAGCGGCACGATGTTACTAGTTTGCGCAAATAGAATGCGATTTACTCACTAAGGAGTTATTAAGATCTGAGATTCTTATATGTCATTAGTTACCACAGCTAGTAAATTTGGAGATAATAATCTATTTTTTTATGTTTTAAAGCACAATTTTGACTATGTGTGACTATAATTTCTATATAAAATGAGTGGCATGCTTTTATGTTAAAGAGACTTTTAGGGGGTGTAAATTCAGGCAGATCGTAATTTAGTCAAGCAATTTAATTTAATCTATTTATTCGTGGCAGGGACACATTTATTTTGTTATTTTCGTAAGTCCATCACGTTTTTTGAACTAATGCATTTCAATTGGATTCATCTTAGTTTAAAAAAACGTACTGGATGTATGGAAATAACGAAATAAACGTGTCCCTGCACAGTGCACTCTGCAGAGCAAATAGGTGCATGTTCGCCTTTAAGAGAGACTCTCCTCTATTAGACAGCAGCGCACTCAGCTCAGCGCCAATGAGGAGCGAGACTATACAAAGGGATCTACTCCCACCCTTAGTAGGAGAGGGCTGCAATGAGTGATTGGAGCTGCAGAGAAGGAGAATAGTCTCGCGGTCATGACGCTGATCACCACAAAACCGACCCCTCGATCCAAACGGATTTGCGATTTTACCGAAATAAGAAAAAATTGTTTTTTGTCTGGATTCATGCGAAGAAGCACTCTTTGATGGAAACGTTCAGATTATTGTGGAAATGAGACGCATCCGAGTGTGCAAACAGACAGCGCTTTGGCTGTTTGTTTTCTCTCTGTTATGGATTACAGTTGGAGCTCAAATTCGATACACTGTACCAGAAGAACTAAAGGAAGGATCTGTTGTTGGAAACATTGCAAAGGACATTGGCCTAGACATTTCTGACATCGCTAATCGTAAGTTACGGATAGCCTCTGATTCTAGTGCGCAGTATTTCAGTGTGGATTCAAGGAACGGTGAGCTGATAGTAAACGGTAGAATAGACAGAGAGGCGCTCTGTGGACAAAGCGCCAGCTGTCTGATGCCATTTCAGCTGGTTATAGAGAATCCACTGCAGTTATATCGTGTTGATATAGAAATACAAGATATAAATGACAATGCACCGAATTTTCATACAAAAGATAATGTTTTGAAAATAGCCGAATCGGTTGCTCTTGGTGCGAGATTTCCGTTTGAAAGTGCCGAGGATTTAGATGTCGGTAGCAACAGTCTAAAATCATATGCTTTGAGCAATAATGCCTTTTTTCGTTTAAGTGTGAAAACACTTGAAGATGGTAAGAAAGTGCCAGAGCTGGTAGTCGATAAACCACTTGATCGAGAGAAACAATCTGTACACAAGCTAATTTTAACAGCATTAGACGGCGGCGATCCTGTAAAATCTGGAACTATTATGATACAAGTAATTGTTCAGGATACTAATGACAACGAGCCGAAATTTGAACAATTACAATATAAAGCATCTGTGCAGGAGAGCATAACATTTGGTTCAAGTGTCTTAACCATAAAAGCCACTGATTTAGATGAAGGTTTAAATGGCGAAATACAGTATTTTTTTGGTGCACATACACCAGATCTTGTGAAAAAGTATTTTAATATCAACGTGGAAACCGGAGAAATCACAGTGATTGGAAAACTAGATTACGAGTTAACTAAATTATACACATTTGACGTCTGCGCTAAAGACAAAGGGAGCCCAGAGCAGGAGGGCCATTCCTCAGTAAGACTGCACATCATTGATGAGAATGATAATATTCCTGAAATTAGTTTGACATCTTTACTAAGCCCAGTGTCAGAGAATGCATCAGTCGGTACAGTTGTAGCATTGATCAACGTTAAAGACTTAGACTCTGGTGATAATGGCAAAGTAAATCTTACCATCTCAACTAGTTTCCCTTTTAAACTAAAACCAGCGTTTGACAATCACTATTCTTTGGTGACTGGTTCACTTTTGGACCGTGAAACTAATGCAGAGTACGACATAGAATTAGTAGCTACAGACTCAGGTGTACCATCTTTAAAATCGTCGAAAAATGTAAATGTAAAAATACTTGATGTAAATGATAACCCTCCAGTGTTCTCACAGCCCTCGTATACAGTGTACATAAAGGAAAATAGTCCGCCAGGTGCTTCATTGTTTTCTGTATCTGCATCTGATAATGACCAAGACAAAAACGCACTACTGAGTTATTCAATTGTCGATTTAACTTCAAATCAAGTTCCAGCATCATCTTATTTTTATATCAACTCTGAAAATGGAACCATTTATAGCATGAGCTCCTTTGATTATGAAAAAACGAAGCTGTTCAGCATAGTACTGCAGGCTAAAGATCATGGCTCTCCATCTCTGAGCAGTAATGCTACAGTTCATGTTTTTATTCTGGACCATAACGATAACGCACCTGCTGTTATTTACCCGTCCACATCCATGGGGTCTGTCTCTCATCAGAAGATGCCCCGTTCTGCTAAAGCAGGGCATCTCGTTACTAAGGTAACAGCAGTGGACGCGGACTCGGGTCATAACGCCTGGCTGTTCTACAGGCTCGCGGAGGCCACGGACGCGTCTCTGTTCAGTGTCAATTTACACACAGGAGAGGTGAGGACTAAACGCGCTGTTTCAGAGCACGATGACTCCTCTCAGAGACTGCTGATAGAAATAAAAGATAATGGAGAACCGATCCAGTCCACCACAGTCACCGTGGATATACTCATAGAGGACGGCTTTCATGAACCCATCTCAGACTATAGAGAGAAAACTATCGAGCCCAACAAGAAAACTGGCAAAATTACATTATATTTGATCATTTCTTTGGCTTCCGTATCATTGTTGTGTCTATTGACGTTTTTCATCTTACTGGTGAAATGTGCGCGAGGCAGTAGAAGCTGCTGTATCAGGAGGGCAAACTCTGAATTCAAGAACCCCAACAGAAACCTGCAGATCCAGCTCAACACTGACGGGCCCATTAAGTATGTGGAGGTTCTGGGAGGAGACATGATGTCTCAGAGTCAGTCCTTTGGCTCCTATCTCTCTCCAATGTCAGAATTCAGTGATCTCACCCTCATTAAACCCAGCAGCACCACAAACTTTACAGACACGCTAAACGTGCTTGATGCGTCATTACCAGACAGCGCGTGGACGTTCGAGAGCCAACAGGTGAGACAATCGTAGTGTTAAACATGTTGTATTTGTACATTATAAATTATTTAAAAATAAAAAAGAGAGACGCTACTATCAGCACCTTGGACAGGGCCGTGTGCGCTTTTGTCTAAGCAAAGTAACTTTCCTCCAATAGAAACGCATGTTTTTATCCCCACCCCCTTTTGCTTTTCTCCCAGACCCGCACAGACTTGTTGCTCTTAAGAGCTGTATTGTTAGTTTAGAAACTTAGAACAAATGGTGAAGATCATGGATAAAAAACTTAACGTGTTTACCATATTTTTGTTAGGTCTAGGATACGCATGAATTAAACCCCAGAAGGAGTCTCTAGCTACTAGTGAAAATGGAGAGTAAAGAGTTTTTTCAGAGATCTTTAGACTGGGCTGCACTTTGGATTGTTCTTAATTCTTTGTTTTTTGCCACGCACGCCTCGGAACTTTTATATTCTGCACATGAGGAATCTAAACCAGGAACTATTGTTGGCCACTTGACTAAAGATTTAGGAATGGACGTTAATGTGATACTTCTAAGAGAGATGCGAATCATCTCGGAAACTAATGTTAAGTATTTTGACGTAGACCTGACATCTGGAGCTTTGGTGATCAAGCAAACAATGGACAGAGAGAGTATGTGTGGAGGAAGTTTACACTGTCACACTCGGATTCAAATTTCTCTTCAAAATCCTTTGGAAATGCACAGCGTTACGGTAGAAATTGTGGATATTAACGACAACGCGCCACACTTTCCAAGCCGAAACACTTCTTTGGAAATTTCAGAAGCGGCTGCTACAGGCACGATATTCCGCTTAGAAAGCGCGCACGACCCAGACATGGGTGTGAATTCACTGCGCGCTTACGTTCTTAGTCAAAACGATTGTTTTATGCTAAAAGTAGAAACTAAAAGTGACGGAAGCAAAATCCCATTTTTAATCTTAAACAAGCCTCTAGACAGAGAAAAGACGAGCGAATTTAGATTGATTTTAACTGCAGTTGATGGTGGCAGTCCAGAAAAGTCTGGCAACAGTGCAATTTTTATAAATGTCCTAGATGTCAATGACAACGCGCCACACTTCCATAATCCAACAAAAAGAATCACGCTTTTAGAAAATTCACCTCATAGAACATTAGTTACAACTCTTAATGCCTCTGATGCCGATTATGGTCAAAACGGTGAAATATCCTATATGTTTGATAAATACACCTCTGGCAATGTGTTTAAACTCTTTAGCGTTGATTCTAATACTGGTGAAATTAGAGTTACAGGACTAGTCGATCACGAGCTCGCTGATATATATGACATCACCGTTATTGCTAGAGACAAAGGAATACCTCCAATGGAGGGCTCGTGCAATATCAAAATCGAGATCATTGACGTGAATGACAACACACCCGCTATGAGCATTAATGTGGTTTCTCCTGTAATCTCTGAAAATGTGAGTTCAGGAACTGTCATTGCCCTAATCAAAGTTAAAGATGAAGACACGGGGGAAAACGGCGAAGTGAGCGTGCACATCCCTCATGGGTTGCCTTTCAAGATGAGTTCGCCATATAAAGGGCTTTTCACTTTAATGACCGAAGGCCTTCTGGACAGAGAAGCTGTGGCTGAATACGCTATTACTGTGACCGCCACAGACTCTGGTTCCCCGCCCCGTTCCTCGCAGGAATCTTTTGTGTTACGTCTTTCAGATGTTAATGATAACCCCCCAGTCTTTTCACAGCCTTCCTACTCTGTGGACATAGCCGAAAACAATGCCCCAAATGCTCCCCTTCTGTCCGTGTCTGCATCAGACCCAGATATGGGTGAGAATTCCACTGTTTATTTCTCAATTTTAGAAAGCGAAGCTCTCAGTAGGTCTGTGTCTTCATATGTATATATTAACCCAGATAGTGGGCAGATATATGCCATGAGAAAGTTTGATTTTGAGCAACTGAATGCTTTTCAATTCATAGTGCAAGTTTTTGATAGAGGAACTCCAACTCAAAGTTGCAACACTACAGTGCATGTGTTTATTATGGATCAGAATGATCATCCTCCTGTGCTTATTTATCCTGCACCCCCTCCTGATGGGACACTGCAGTTTTTGGTACCTAGCACAGCTAGCATCGGACACCTAGTCAATCGCATCACATTCGTGGATGGAGATAGTGGCCACAATGCTTGGTTATTCTATAGCTTCTCAGGCGTTGATGCTGAAATGTTTCATATAGGTGCACATACTGGAGAGCTGCGTACAGCCCGTAGACTTACTGAAGAAGTCAGCAAGTCTATTTTTAGCTTCATTGTGATTGTGAAAGATAACGGCAGGCCATCTCTCTCTGCTATCGTGGTAGTTAACATCACCCTAGCTGAGAAAGCTTTAGATGTCTCCTCTGAACATGAAAGCTCTACCTCAAAAACTACAAAAGCATCTGACCTTACTTTATACCTTATAATCATATTATCCTTTGTTATTACGGTCTCATTCCTGGTTATCATGCTTGTAGTGGTGCGCTGGCTAAGCCACCATGGATACGTTGTGTGCCTTATGCAAAAACTTGGTTTTAAGCCCACACCTCGGGAGCACCAACACAATGACCTCCACCTGCAGCTAAATAGTGATGGTCCTATTAGATACATGGAGGTCGTGGGGGCCTCCCGGGACTTCAACAAACACACATACAGGCATGGTTTCTCCACTATTTCCAGCAGGAGCGACTTTGTGTTTGTTAAGGCCCCACAGAGCAATCTAAGCATGCGACTGTCAAAAAGACTCTTCACTCACTCCCTCGCGAAGGTGAGATTTTTAGGAAATATTACAGACTGCCTTTTCTATGCTCAAATGAACAACATATATGTGAAACAGAAAACATCTGTACAATTATACATGTCTTTATTGTAATTTTTGATCAATTTAATCAATTCATTTATTTCAAAAATTCTTATTGATATCGATTTATAATGGGTAGTGTAAGCAGTTACTGTCCTTAAGTAAGAATTTTTTTTCCATCTGTTAATGAAACATACAATGCACTGTTTAAATATTTCTTGTCGCTATTTCTCAAAATAATTTTTAGTTAGATGGAAATCATGCTGTGTACGTTATTAATTCAGACCAATGCTCTATGACTCACTTTTTGGACTAAGCCCTCTCTAATGCCAAGTGTATTAATAATCAGGCCACAATCTGAGCTATTTCTAGACCCAGTGACTCAGCAGAGAATTTAACTGCATAAATCTGAGGAGAGTTATGACTGAAAATATTGTGTTTAAATATTCAAGTCAGGTGAGGCGGATTGTTACAGTCATTATGATACGAAGTAGAAGCAGGTGTATGCAGTTGTTTGCATGCAGTTCCAAATATCAAACAGTCTTTGTGGAATCTTTAATAGAGTTTGCAGTATCACAGTGTGATATTTCACATGCTTTGAATGCTATCTTGCAACAGAATGACTAGACTCAGTGTGGGGAGATGTAAATGAATTGTGTGGGATACTAAGGAAAATAGGACAAAGTGATGGAAAAAATTCATAAGGGGGTGAAACTTTAGCCATAATCCTCCTACAGGTGAGCTCATACTTTGTTTGATATGTGTATACTCCTCATGTACATGCACCCATGTGTGAAAGCAACATGATTGAAGTTTCAATTATTCACACAGACCCTCTTCCTCAACCTGTTTTCTACTTTATGTTCTTCTTTGTTGCTCTGTTTCTCACTACTCTCCTCAAATATTCTTTGTGCATCTGTAAAGGTGGACTTTCAGGAAAACATTCCCGAAGAAAAACATTGCTTCAAATTGTACTCTGCTGTCAATAATACAAATTTGGGTTTAAGAACTACTGTATAACCTTCTGTGACAGGATGGAAGGCCCTGCGATCCAGGATGGACCAATAGTGGATATGATTCTCTGTGCCAAACAAAAGTATTGACAAATTATTTTCTTCTGATTTTCAGCAAAAGCCACCTAATGCTGACTGGCGATTTCCCCCAAACCAGAGGCCTGGACCCAGCGGGTGAGTGTTGGATTCAGTTTATGTGTCTGGCAACCTATAAATACATTTGAGATTATCCACGTGGTATTACGTACAATGTTTTGTAATCATTTTTATTTAATCTCTCTGATGGGAATGAGATAATAAAAGAACAAAATCTGGGATTACCTGTTAACAGTTCCTAAATATTTGGTGGCCACTATAAATGTAGTAATACCAAACTACCAAAAATAAAGAAAAATCTAGATTAGAATATGAAGTCATTTAGTAATTCACATTATTAATCATCACATTTTTAAAATCTGAGATTATACATTTGAGTGCCTACATTTTTGATGGTGCAGTGTGTTAAGGAAGCAACATTTATAAACAAAATAATCAAATAACTATATATATATATATAATAACTATAACTAAAAATAACTACTGTATATAGATTAGAGTTTGGAAATATTTAGTGTTACCATCTGTACATTTAGCCCACGATTGTCATTTTATAAATATTAACGATGACAATTTACGACAGTATAATCTTACAAAAATAAATCCTGTTAAGAAATCATGCAAAGAAAAACCTGCAAAAGAAGTCAAGTCTTGCACGAATAAAATCCCCCCCAAAAAATCCTGTGAGGAATATCACGCAAAAGAAATCAAATGGGAAATAAAACCTACCTGGTGTCATGGCATAAACGTATATTGGTGCACTTTTTAGCGAGATGCGAAATATGTACCAATAAGTACATACTGCAGTTTTCAAAAGAAATGAACACTAGAGGCGGTATAACTCTGACCCCTTTCATTTCTTTTCACACAAATTTACAGAGTTGCGTTCTTGCACAATTACTTGAAGAATATCATGTTATGATTTCAAAACAATATGAATATGCTGGGATAATGAAAAATTATGCATTTTAATGTTAGCAGTTTTGCATTTGTTAATGCTATCGGGTAGGTTTAGGGTTGCATTTGGCATAGGTGATACATCCAAAATCATAGATCATTGATAACTTTTAGCTAGAGTTCACAATATTTCAATTCTGAACCATTGCAATACACACCTATCAATGTAATAAAAATGTGCCAGGTGTTCACATATCAAACCTGTGTTTTAGTATTTCTCTTTAAAACTGTGGCAAAATGTGCAGTAAGGCACATAAAACAGTGTTGGACAAAAAGTGCACAGAGGTTCATGTATTTATGAGACCAGGTTGAATAAAACCCTGCAAATACAACATATATATTATTACAGCAATCATCTGAAGTGAACCAGCTTCCTGTGAAACACAATGCCTTAAGGGTATAAAAGGTTTAAAGGTAAAGGGAAGTCAAAGAGACGTTCTTCACCCATCCATGTGCTCTGGTCAGTCTCTAATCAGACGCAGGGTGATTGAGTGACAGCTGCATGCTCCTGTGCTTGTGTTTCAGCCAACACAGGTTCCACACCCTGCAGCAGAGATGGACTCCATACGAGAAGTCCAGGTAGAGTGAAGGCGAAGAGAAGGCTAGTGTGTGGTAGCGTTTGACTTCACCTGGTGTAGCCTTCTAGTGGAATGTTGTGTTTAGGCCTTTCAGATTATGTGTCCTGCAGCTTCCAGCGACATGCTGTCCAGTCTGTTCCTACACATATCAATGTGAACACAAAATACACGCAGTTGGTTCATTTGAGGATAAGGCTTTTGGATGTATGTGTATCGCTGATAGCTGTTTGTTGCATCTTGCTCTGCGGGTTATCATTTCAGTGTGTTTACCTGTGCTTAGTCAACTTGTTTGTTCCGGTTTGATTTGTTTTGGCTTCGTAGAGCCAAGTCTGTGAAGTCTGTCCCTAAAGAGTAGAGAAATATTTCTGTCCTTGTGTAGGGCTCTGCTTTCAATCTGTTTGTGTGGGAAGAGAAAGAGAATAAAAATATGCTTTTTAGCCATGCTATTTAGAAACTGAGCAGCCTGTAATAACCCGCCTATACTTAAAGTGATAGTCCACCCAAAAATAACAAGTCGGTCATCATTAACTTATCCTTGTTGTTCCAAACCTTTCTTTTTTGCCTTTCTGAGAAACACAGAACACTCTTTGTCCATTTAAATGCTTAATGGATGCTTAGTAGAGGATTTTATTATTATGCTTTATATTTTTATATACTATGACTATTTTTATACTTAAAAGTAACAAACTAAATTCATTTTTTATTACCCCCCCCCCCAAAAAAAAAACAAAATAGATGAAACGAGTTGTAAATTTCTGAAATCTATTATTATTATTATTATTATTTTAAAGCCTGAATAGCATCAATTCACTGAAACATTGCTAAGCTAATAATATTTTGCAGTACTGTGCAGGTACCTTTACATTTTTATTCTCCAAGTTAATACTAGACTGCTGATATGAATTAGGTGTGCAAGGCATTATATTTTACAGATGAAAAAACAGGTATATAGGTTTGGAACAATATGAGGGTGAGTAAATGAACAAAATGGGTGAAATATCCCTTTAAATAATGCTTACTGTGACTTGATTAAAGGGCAAACGTATGTGTTGTCAAGCCAGATGGTATAAACAGACACAACTGTATTCTGATCAATGCATCTGTCTGTTTACTTTATATCTACCACTGCTTCTTTGACTTTCTTCCTCCATTTTCTGACTGCGCTGCACTGTCCTGCCCTGTCACACAAAATGGCTGTCTCAGCTAATGAACCGGGTATATTTATGCTGGCAGACGTGGTGGCTGCCGTTCTCATATATGTGTGAGAGGAGAAATGGAAGGAAGAAAAAAAGCACCATTAATGTGTTTGAGTGTATGTTGAGTCACTTAAGTTGTTCTCGGTCATGTAGGGCTGGAGCTCATCCGGGTGAGGCAGGTGCCAGTGCTGGTGTGATCGCAGGAACAGGACCGTGGCCCAACCCCCCTACCGAAGCTGAACAGCTCCAGGCTCTGATGGCGGCAGCAAATGGTGAGTCTCAATCTCACTCATTATTCCCTCTTTTTGCAAAAGAGAGTGCGAAAAGCAAAAAGTTTCAATGCTAGATATTTCCTTCAGGCTGATCAGCTTTACAAGCAAAATTTCCATGGTAATCTTGCTGGTTAAGCTAATTAAGCAACCCTTTGGGTAAAAATCTGCTCACCAGCATCCAAAACACAGCATGTGCTGGTCTTTACAGGAGAGAAGTACTGCTACTGTTTATAACCGGTAATAACTGGATGAAGTTAGGAAAGAGGGAGAGGGAGATGGAGTGAGAGGAGAAAGAGAAGAGAGAGAGTGTGGCTTCCGGAGTATAATGAATCTCACCATTTATTGACTGATAGAGAGTCAAAGTAGTTGAGTGTAAATAGACAAAGGGGCCTTTTGCCTCTAAGCAGCTGCAGTCAGAATGACAGAACTGTGCTGATGTTGTTCTCTAGTGTAGATATATATATATATATGTGCTGCATGAAGCAGGGCAATAGTATATACATTCCATAGTTAAAATTTCACTGGGCTGGTGTCATTTCTGTATGCATAAAAATTATTAAAACAATTATTTTAAATGCACTATAAATCTGACATTATTAGAGTGTGCACAAAATATATTTAAAAGTGTTTTGAGCAACAGACATGAAATTTACTCTTTTTAGGTAAACATACAATGATAGATAGTTCATTTACTCACCCTCGTGTTGTTCCAAAGCTGTTCCAAAGAGTTTCTTCAGCTGTTGAATACAAAATAAGTTATTTTGAAGAATGTTGATAACCAAATAGTTCCCGGTAACTTTCACAGAAATACTATGGAAGATGTCATCGTTAGATGTTTGCTTACTAACATTCTTCAAAATGTGTTCAGCGGAAGAAAGAAACTCGACAACTTGAGAGTGAATAAATTATGAATTTATATTTTTGTGTGAACTGTCCCTTTAAGTTGCATTTTATTTCATTAACGTCATATAAACCTGTAACTTCTATTTATTTAAATATGCTTGTACGATTTGAAGTGCACTACAAGTTCAGAACAGTAAAGTGCACTTCTTAACAAGTGGGTTTGATTAAGGTTAACAATTTCATGACTACAATTTCAATATTAATATGTGAAAAACAAACATGTACGATGTGGAAACAAAGGCCTCGCTGCTGTTAGATGGCAATGTCCTTCCATTTGCAATGCATTTCACAAATTTTTTTTAGTGGGCTATTCTTGTATATACACACGTCCTCAGTTCTGTAAGCGCGTTGCTGAGTATGTGATGTGTGTCGATATTACGGCATACATAATGCAAGGGGGATGGGCAGGCAGAAGCAGGTCACTGAGGGAGCTGCAATGCGGTTCCTGAGTGACTGAATTATGAGCTCTGTGCCGAACAACCCATAACCAGTCCCATCTCTCTCTCTCTCTCTCATCCTCCTCTACTGTCTCTATACCTCTTATTTCTCATCCTACCATTGCTCTCAGTAGCAAGTGAAGCCACTGCAACTCTCGGCCCTCGCTACAATCCACAATACGGCCCGGACTACCGCCAGAACGTCTACATCCCAGGCAGCACCGCCACCCTCACGGCCAACCCTCAGCAGCAGGTACCCCAGCAGGCCCTTCCCCCTCCCCAAGCCCTCCCTCCCGTCGAAGCCCCCAAGGCAGCTCAGACACCTGCCAGCAAGAAGAAGCCTACTAAGAAAGACAAGAAGTAAGACAGAAGCATGGAAGCACATCAGAGCTGCAGAAGTATGTCGCCAGGATCTGAGCATCTCTCCTTAAAAAAATTAGTCCACAGGTTTGGTTAAAGAATTAACAAACTTTACATGTGATGTTCTTTTAGGTGAGGTTTGTTTAAGATTTACCCATTTTTATTCACTGTATTTTAAATTCTATTACAATATCTCAATAACCCCCACGAATCAAGCATTTCCTGTTTTGTCGCTGAAACAGAAAGAATGACCGAACAAGAGGAGATGTGTTCAGATTCCTTAAGCTCTTTTTCTGACAGATAACGCTGTCTTGTAAATAGCATTACTAAAACAAGAAGAAAATATAGATTTCTTCTTTTATTTTCAAATGTCATGTTTCAGCCATTTTTTGTGATTTTTTTTCCTTTTCTTCAAAGCAAAGTAGATGCTTCTTGTGGTTACCAAATGAAACGCTGGTAGGCTTTTTAACAATGTGCCACAACTCTCACCTTGACTGAATTAAAAGAGTATTGAGCTGAACTATGCAGTGAAAAGGGGATACTAAGAAAAAAAAGAGGGCACATGAAAGCATATTTAACTAGTTTTTGGAGTAAAAAGGGTACATTGCGTTTGGTGAGACACCGTTGGCATGGTATTTAAAAATAGATTCAGTCTTCATTAGCTTCTTAATAGCCAGAGCCAGAATGTTAGGTTAACAACATTTAACTATTCTTTGCTTTTATTTCCTGTTAGCTTGGTATACGAATCCTAGAAAAGCAAGCAATGTAAACAGTGTTGTTGAAGCTCAGAAAAGATCATCTCAGCCTTTGTAAGGTTTAAGATTTAGCTCAAAGTGAATGTGCAAGAAGTTAATGGAAAACTTAAAGTGCATCAAAAAGAATGAATCGAATGATGAAAAAATGGAAAGATTAATGACTAACCTAAGCACAGCACTGTACTCGAATGGATCTTAGATGGAAGGATTCCGTCCATTGTTCTGCACCAACCACCATCACAGTGTATATAAAATGTGTAACCTGTCTGTACAAACATTAGAGCCACAAGGGCTGGCTGTTACAGGAATGTTTCAGTATTTTTTAAAAAAAAGCAACAAAAAAAGTTGATAGAAAAAAGATCCAGTGTAGTGTTGTAGGAAGAAAAGCTTCAAAATCATTAACTAACCAAACTGTACATACTACAACTTCTGAAGACACGCAATCGTAGCTTAAGGCTTGTGGAGTTTGTGCATATTTTTGTGTTTTCCCCCCTTGATTACACTTTTGAACTTTCCTTTTCTCCGATCACCTAAAACTTCGAAAGATAACAGACGATACTTACTGTCTTTAGAGTACCACCCCTCCCCCACATCTTACTGTACTTTTCTGTGCTTGTAATTCCAATCAGTCGGTAATGATACTGGAATGCCACTCTTGTCTGTTTAACTATGAATATCTATCTATCTATATATAAATGTCTGTCTGCTGCTTGGCTACCTTCTGTATTTGGCTGTGATTCCTTTAAAGAAATGCTTAGCACCTCATGTTACCCTTTTTATTTTATAAGCTAATATTTATATTGCTGTTGATTTATGTTTTACTTTATTATTGGAACACTTACATTTGAAATAAAATTTTGTCAGAACTCACAGTCATGGCTGAGCTGTATTTTTTATATTTTCTTTGAATTGCTTTGTGTGCTAACAAAACTGTGAACATTTGACTCGTATCCAACTATATTCAAAAGGTTGGGGTCAGTAAGATATCTGAAAGGAACTGGTACTTTTATTCTGCAGATATTAAATAAACTGACCAAAAGTGACATAAAAATGAATAAATAAATAAATAATAATGAATTAATAAATAAAGCTGCTGGACATTTACTGTTAGAAAACAGTAGCAAATCATTATTTGAAATTGTAAATGAATCACTATGGATATAATTAACAATTGCATGCTATATTAAACTTAGTAAAAAAATAAAAATAAATAAATAAACAATTAATTATTGACTAATTAATACATAATTAAAAATATAATTATATAAAATATAATAATAATAACAATACAAAAGCAAAATAATATATATATATATATGAATGCAGTGCAAAGAAACAAAATGTGCATTGGTTTCCAGGACGTGCCAATGACCCATTTTAAGAATCATTATTGATTCAGTTCAGTTCAGAAAGAAGAATAAGAATGCTGGCGTCAGAAGGAGGGAGCTCTGCAGAGATTTCCGAAGTAGGGCATCAGCTCTTATTCTGGTGTATCCATATATAGCAGTGACATAAGAGTAAGGAGGCGCTCCGAATGGCAGAGAAACGTGACTCTTCCCAGTACCACGAAGAGATAACTGGAGAATGTCCAGAAAACTGTACAATCAAAAGATAAATAAAACGACCTAATATATTCTAATGCTCATGCAAGATCTCAAACACCTGCTCATATTAAAGCATTTGAAATATGTAATTACTTTCGAAACCATTAGCCCAGTCCGCTATTCGTACGCTCAGGGACATTTGGAGTAATTGCTGCTTTGTCTAAATGAATTGCGTGAAACATTATTCCTATCATTTTCGGCTCCAGCAAACACACATGTATCTACTTGACTCAGAGCTATTACATAACAGCATTGAAATGTCACGAACAAGGTCTCAACCAGATACAATAATGTTGGTTTCTATGCTAAAGTGACTGTTGATGTAGCTACAAATGCTATCTGCGGTCCAGAGAGTGGGTTAAAGTGAAGGTCGTGTGATCTTGGATTCACTTACACAATCACATTATAGATTGTATCGAGCACAGCCGAGAACATGGTTAAATTAGATGAGTTTCTTTAAAGGCTTAACCCTCCATTTTATTAAAGCAGACCTGCTCTCAGCCAAGCCATTTCCTCTCCCCCACAAAATGGCCGACATCTCACACAACTGCAGCCGTTGCCTTGGTGATGAGAGAAGGACTCCAATATTCTGAGAAACAGCAGCATGTGATCAGAATCAGTCAGGTGAAATGCACATAATACAGCCTACACAGCAAATAATACAAATCACTGACCTCATTCTGGTCAACAGAAATATTCATCAGTATATAAAAGAATAATGTAGGTTTCCTAAAATTCTGTTAGCTCAGTGTTTAGATATGATGCATTAAAGGACACATATAGTTTTAAATACACCACTGCAAAAGCATCTTGAGAAACGCCACAGGGAAGAAATGACAGCTGGAGGTCATATACCCTATGTATCAGATATCGTTTTAACTAAACTATAAGGACAGTCTTTCTAGAATCATGTCTAGCATCGTTTTATGCACTATCCAATTGAAGGTGTTATAGGAGCTATGGGAGGCTGTCCCTACATAATCTGGCTAAGATGTTGTACCAGGACATGATAGCATTAACACACTCCTTCAGACGGGCACCACTCCAAGACAGCAGCTGCTTCAGCGCTAAACTCTCCATTTCCTCAGAGATTATGCAGCCAATCAGCAACTCAACAAAAATCACACTCAGGACATGAAACACCAATCACTGCTGCTGTCAGAAAACACACTCTCAATCAATTAATCAATGATACATGGATGGATAATGGATAGTTTTAATCACAATAGTAAAATTAGGAATTTTGAGATTTTTTTTTTTTAGTTTTCTACTTTGAGAAATTGTATTAATGTGAATTTTACATATTTAGCATCATTACTTCAGAAGCATTTTGTATTATCAATGCTGAATAGAGTTATGCTTCTCAATAAAAAAAATAAAAAAATAAAATAAAAATGTATTTATTTATTGGTGGAAAGAACATACTAACTATATTTTGATATATGCTGTGAAACATAAAAACAAAACTTTGATTAATATAACATATTATATATATATATATATATATGCACACATAATAATAATTATAATCACAATAAAAATGAAAAATATATTTTTCTTAAACATTTTTATTAATACCTTAAAAAAAGATATAGATATATATATATATATATATATACACACACACATGCATAAACTAATTAATCTCTTTCAGTTCCCTCATCTCTGACTTCATCTGGCAACATTCAATGGCACCGTTTAGGCGGTTCAACCCGAGCTGCCTGTTAACCAGCATAAACAAGGTCATTGATCAGAGCCTGCAAATCACAAGGCCTTGCCAGTAAATGCCCCACACAAACAGAAGCATCGTGACACACAAGAGGGGCAGATGGTCTTTTCAGCTGCCATTACACAGAGCCACCGGTCATTACATAAGGGAAAGGTCAGTTCCTCTTAAAACACTGCACACAATTATCTGTAAAAGATCAGCTGACCCATAACGCCCTTCACACCCAGCAGATAGTTTCTTTCAAATCATTCAAACTTTAAAAATAACTTGCTTACTGTCAGATGGCTCTAATGTACTTCTCAAAAGAGCTGCACTGATTTGCTCATAAAACTGCATAACGAATGGCTCGGTGGTGTTTCATTTTTTTTTTGGACGCAGATTTGTTACATCTCTTTGCTTTGTTAGACAGCACTGAAGTCATTCAGTGGGAAAACAAGAGCCGGAATAAAAGGACTCCATCTGCCAGGCGAACGAGCATCCGCACCTCACCCCTCCAATTCCCTTCCTCCCCCCACCCTGCTCAGACACAGGGAATATAGAGTCGACAGCCTCAGAAAAAAAAAAAAAAACCTCTGCAGCTCCCGTTGCCATGGAAACAAGGCTGTCAGCCGAGACCTCCCACCAACACAGGGATTTTGAGCATCCAAAAAGACATTTTGAGACTCCAAGAGGAGGTGAGGAGAGCGACTCTTTCTCTTTATCTTGTCATGAGGATGGGTAGAGAAAGATGAAATGCAAAAGGCAATGAATCATATATAAATCAACAAGGATCCAATGCTAAACTGACCCTTTAAAAAAACCTGCTTTAGTTACTGTTGTTATGTTACACATCAAGAAGACACAAGTGCACACCGTTTTTTTATTATTTATCTTTTTTTTATTTAAGCAAATGCACTGAAGTTACATATAATATATACTTTCCTGTCTGATTTTTTTGTCATGCTCTTTGTGAAGGGTCAATTCAAGACTGAAGTAACAAATACTGAATTCTAGAAATTCACCACCAGAGATTGTAGCTACAACAAGAAAACTGTCCTTTCTTCCCTTCAGGCATTTAGCAGATTGCAAGTAGTGTGAAAGATTCACAAAGTCTTCTAAGGAAAGCAATGCTTCGTTGCCCCATTAGCTCAACATGACATCAGCTTTTCCCATATACCCCCACCAGCATCTTCCTCTTTTCCTCAATATGTCTCTCTCTCTCTCCCTACTTCCAAATACCTTGCTTTTTTCTGCTATACAGTTTCTTTCAAAGGCTGTCTATATTTATAGATTCTTGTCAGTGGAGTGGGTCCTTGTCCTATATAATATTCATAGACCGCAGAGGCTCCGCAGAGCGTGGGTTCATAAAACTGGTCTGTCCCCCACTTCCATTCACCGTGGCCGTTTCCATAGCAACCTCGCATCCTTAAATCTACGTGCCAGCCTGCATTTCACTACCGCAGGCTTCTAGCACGACCTTAACCCACCTGTGCAGCAGCTGTGAGCATTTTGCAGGTCAGTGGAGTAGGAAATGTACTGAAAATAATCATACGCAGCCCACTAAGTCTATCGGCTTTCTTTTAGCTCCGTGCCAAAACTATCATGTTTAAAGCTGCATACAGTGTGGCATCAGTGTAAGAAGATTACTGTCGGTCTGCACCATCCCCCTTTACTCCTTCTGTTCTTATTCCTTCTGAATCTCTCCTCCCTGTTTCCTTGCACCCTTTATTTTTTTATTCTTTTGTTAGTTTTTTCTAGGTATCAAAGTATGTATGATGGTGTGCAGGGAGGGATGCCTGCAGCAAGAGTATACACATACATGTACACACACACACGGGCTGGGGGAGAGGAACCTCATCATGAACAAGGAGCAAGGTAACTATGGCAACAGACAAAGAAGGGATGACGACATTTCTTAGGGTGAACAGTGGAAAGAAATAGCTTGCAAAAAGAGGATAACGTTGTTTTTATACTGTGTCAATTAAAGCTAGGATGCAGACATCAACTGATCTTTTTCAATCAAATGGTTTGTTTCATTTGTAATACTTTACAAAAATATAGATATTGCATGTATATAATATCAAAGGTCATGACACAATATGATACTTGCAGCTTAACATAGTTGAATAATAACAAGAATATGTCCCTTTGTCCATTTCTACATTTATTTTCAAGATATATAAATTAGATTGCCACAATTATGATTTTTCATGAATTAGCAATGAACAATAATGTGTAATTTCTGAATAATTTTACATAATTGTTCAATTACATTAATAATGTGATTATATATTTAGAAATGTATATAGAAACAAATATAATAATAATAATAATACAGTTTATTTATATGAAACTTGTTTTGTGAACATTTACTTATTTTTGACATTTTTACATTTAATATTTTTCAAGATGTATAACTTATAAAATGTACATAATCTATGAACTTATAGAAATTAACATTGAACAATTATAACTAATGAGTATACATTGTACAATGTATAATGTTTCATTACATTAATAATGTAAATATATTTATAAATGTATGTTAAAATAAAAAGTACACAATAAGTTGATTGATTGATTGATTGATAAATTACCTCATGGTGCAGACTAAAAATTGTTGTTCAATGTTAGTGCATGATATCTAACACACTTATTTGATTGTTCATTTAATCTTTAATGACATTAATAATTAGGGTAAATGCAAAAAGGTGCAAATGAAAAAGGTTAGTACCAAATCAAGACAAAATCAGTCAAATAATAAAAATAAAAGATCTTAATTGTACCAACCGCAAGAGGAAACTATGACAAACATGTAAAATAAACAATGGTGGTCAATTGTATATAGTGTGTATATAAACAAATTTGCATATAGTGTGTCTTTCTCTGATGTGTGTGTTTTTTCTTCTTTCTTTCCTTTTTTTCTTTTTCTGTTTTAATAATTGTTGCAAAACAGCTGTGGGTGAGGAAGCAAGCGTGGGTAGGGCTTATCCATTCAGTCGGTCACTAGAGAAATGTGTTGTCTGTGCAGGGCCTGCCCTCCCCTATTTCTTTATGCAGCCTGATTACGTCTCCCTGCCGTCTGATTGTGGGTCGAGCCACTGACTGGACTGATGTCACAGTCGATAAAAGCTGGCAAAGAAAAAGGGAGAGACGATATACTGTAATCTAGTTCTGCCAGTCGCTCTGATACACACAGCTTGATCAGAGAGAACTACAGTAACAGATACTCCTACAGTTGATCAAACAGATACACACAGCCTGCAGGCTTCAGAGGATGTGACCTTACACAGTGGCCGATCCTGCCATCATATCAATCACATCAGCCCTGACTACGACCCTGAAAACTGCCCTATATTCACATACTAAACCACACACCCCTTCTCATTTGATTAGCACGAAGTGGGTGTTTTTTCCTGGAGTGATTCATGCATGAGTTATGTAGGCGGTAAAGTGGTGAATCCTTATACAACATACATCAAACAGAAACTGCACGATATCACCTATTATTGGAAAGGCTTTGCTCGCATAACTAGTGATTCATTTTCAGACTTAAAGGAATAGTTCACCCATAAATTAAAATTCTGTCATCGTTTACTCACCTTCAAGTAGTTCTAAACCTGTATGAATTTCTTTGTTATGCCGAACACAAAATATCTTCCTTTTCATTTCTGGGTGAACTATTCCTTAATACAAGTGTACCAAATGCATTTGGACACTTATGCACTTATAAATATGAATCTTATAGCATCACAACAACAGCTATTTCTGTAACATTAACTATTCTTCGAAATACATGGTGCAGGGTTTGATTTCTTATGCAATAACATTTAATTATATTTACAGTCG
>JAUMHI010000051.1:6202568-6212618 GCA_032359435.1 Enteromius unitaeniatus
TTTGCCTGACTGCCAAGGTGAACAGTTTGCTGGCAACGTCACGAGAATCTGTCACAAGGCAAAAGCTGATGGAGCAGATGTTTGATTTAGGTCAGATATATGTGAAAAACATATATTTTCAATATATATTTGTCAAATGTGAAATCAAGAAAAAAGATTACAGAACAATACCAATAACAAAAGACAGAATACAATCACATCACGTAAGGAGAAAAGCCTGAGGATTGAAAAAAAAGAGATGAGTAGAGGAGAGAATAGAAGGACAAAAGGAAAAACAGCAAGGAGGGGTGTAGAATAAAGAGACGATTGCTAGTGCTGCCAACTAGCGGCGCTTGGGAGCATTGCAGTTTTAATGTGCAATAAAAAAAATTATATATATATATATGCATGTGTTTAGTGACTGTGCACGTGCATGTGGCGCACTTTTACTGTTCACCCTGGCCATATAAGACATGTGTGACGTCATCTTCAATCAACTGACTGTATTTAGTCCAGGCTCGAACTGTGCAGATGTGAAGCTTGAGTGCACTAATGGTCCATCTGTTCACAAACACAGCCTGAGTGAACCAGGACAAAGACCCTGCGATCCTGAACATTAATTCTCTCTGTACCCAACCGTACCTCTGTCTACAGGTTCTTAAGTAAAACGTCTTCTTGCCCATAGCACTATGCGTACTGCAGAAGAAGAATATAAAATGCGATGTCTCTAAACTTCAGAGTCGCTTCTAGAGTTTCTATTCTGGGATTTTACAGCATTCAAGTTCCATTTACACCCCGTTCCTGTGAGGAACAATGTGTTATTGTGCAAGCAGGAAAAAAAAATGAGCAAAACACTAATTGAATTCTGCACAAATGGCCTGATATAATGTGAACCTCGATACGCAGGGGAATAAAACTTTAAATCACTCTGCCCTGAAGACAGACATATAAAAGTAGGTCACTTAGAGGTTTGAAATATAAGACAGGAATCAAAACTTTCAATTCACAGTCACGAACTGGCATTATGCATTGATATTTTACACTGCTTACAGGGAAAAGTAGATTTCTAGGAAACACTTTATGTTATGGTGCCATTGTTAGACATGTTACATGTAGTTACTATTATAATAATAAAAAATATGCTTAATTGTATGCAAGTAACCCTAAGACAGGGTGGGCCATTTATATGGATACCCCTTAATAAAATGGGAATGGTTGGTGACATTAACTTCCTGTTTGTGGCACATTAGTATATTTGAGGGGGGAAACTTTTCAAGATGGGTGGTGACCATGGTAGCCATTTTGAAGTTGGCCATTTTGGATCCAACTTTTGTTTTTTTAATAGGAAGAGGGTCATTTGACACATCAAACTTATTGGGAATTTCACAAGAAAAACGGTGTGCTTGGTTTTAACGTAACTTTATTCTTTCATGAGTTATTTACAAGTTTCTGACCACTTATAAAATGTGTTCAATGTGCTGCCTATTGTGTTGGATTGTCAATGCAACCCTCTTCTCCCACTCTTCACACACTGATAGCAACACCGCAGCAGAGATGCTAGCAAAGGCTTCCAGTATCTGTAGTTTCAGGTGCTGCACATCTCGTATCTTCACAGCATAAACAATTGCCTTCAGATGACCCCAAAGATAAAAGTCTAAGGGGGTCAGATCGGGAGACCTTGGGGGCCATTCAACTGGTCTGACACTAACCCACATTGGATAGATCACTCCAAGACTGTTGGAACAAAAAAATTGATGGTATGGTGTGGTATATGCGGTACAAAGATAGTGGGGCCATTCTTCATCAATGTAAACCTCAAGGCCACTGGATATTTGAAATTGCTACATGATGATGTGTTTCCCTCTTTATGCAC
Source organism: Enteromius unitaeniatus (assembly GCA_032359435.1). Classification (NCBI taxonomy): domain Eukaryota; kingdom Metazoa; phylum Chordata; class Actinopteri; order Cypriniformes; family Cyprinidae; genus Enteromius; species Enteromius unitaeniatus. Next base: position 6,204,421 of record JAUMHI010000051.1, read on the forward strand.
TGAAGCTGGCATGTTCCCTGAGTTTTTCCAGCAAGGTGGTGCACCACTACATTATGGGTGTCAGGTCTGAGCATTCCTAGATGAACAGTTTCCTAGAAAGTGGATTGGTCGTTGTGGGCTAGTTGAATGGCCCCCAAGGCCTTCCGATCTGACTCCCTTGACTTTTATCTTTGGGATCAACTGAAGGCAATTGTTTATGCTGTGAAGATATGAGATGAAGAGTGGGAGAAGAGGGTTGCATTGACAATCCAACACAAGGGGCAGCACATTGAACACATTTTATAAGTGGTCAGAAACTTGTAAATAACTCATGAAAGAATAAAGTTACGTTAAAACCAAGCACTAATGTGCCACAAACAGGAAGTTAACATCACCAACCATTCCCATTTTATTAAGGTGTAAATGGCCCACCCTGTATATTAAGTAGTTAATTAATATTACCCAGTACTTAAATGTATAATTACATGTTAACAAGGAAACCTTAAAATAAATCTTAATTTGAAGCAAATATGGGAGCGTTGCAGAGAAGTTAGAGGATTTATCTGGGTTTATTAGAGTGTGTTGTTCATCAGTACTGGAGTAAAGTCAATTCCTTCACACTGGCTCTACAGAAAGTGTTGAATTATTTAGTGCTTGTGTATGAGTGTGAACACACTGCTATTATGATGGTAATTGTTATTTTGTGTGGTGGCTGTGCAGATGTCCCTTTCACTGAGAGACTGATGGCATTTTGTTTTATGACCTATACATTATTCTCTCTCACACACAAACGGCTCTATTCCAACACAGAGCACAGCAGGCCAGGCTGTCTGAAGTGGCACACGCTCAGTCTTTGTTCTCCAACACAAAGCAGTTGGGGAGACAGAAAGAGATCCGGAATTTGTGAGAGAAGGCAAGTGTGTCCAGGAAGGGGGAAGCAGTGCTGAGTATATTAGTTCAATCCTGCATCTTTAAATGTCACCATTTTGACAGCAAAACACACATATAAACAGGATTCAGACCTTTCAAAAGACAACATCTACTTGCGCCAAGAATAGCACTTTGATCATTTGCAAGACAAGTCAGTGCTCACAAATGCTGACTGATATTGAATGAATAAATATGAAAGAAACTAATATAATATCAATATCGATATCATATATGCATTTAGGACAAAATTAGCCAGAACTGGCAATTTTTTATTTTGTACTCAAGTTAATTGTACATATCTGGAAATATCCAGATAGCCAATATACAGTCCTACCCTTTTTTTCTTCTTCTTTTTCTTTTGACTTAGAATTTACAGTACTGTTAAACACTAAGAAACACCTAAATAAATAATAAAAATTAATTAAATACTAAATAATAATAATAATACAAATGTCATCCGTACATGTTATTATTGTTATTATTAGATTTAAAAATAATTTAAAAATTGTCAATTTCATTCTGAAGAAATCTCAAATACGCTGACCTCTGGTAAGATTGAGAGGCAATCACATCCCAGCAGTGAGATGACACACTCATCCGGCACTGCTGCTCTGCAGATCGTTTAATAGGGTCTGTAATCTGATAAAGACTCCAATCTGGCTCATCAGGTTCGTTCACCCCATCATGTCTGCCATCCAGATATCTTAGGAAGACCACAAACACAAACATGGTGATTAGTGATGTCATGTGACCGAAAGGAGGCAAGATAAGGATGAATGCTACTCTAATACTGTAAAGAAAACAGATGGCACATCCCTAACCACCTTTACCAGATGACCTTTTATACAATTATTTATTTATTCATCATTTTACTTCATATCAGCTAAGGCTATATTCGTGACGAACTCAAATGTAACAAAATGTGGAATATTCTTAATAACAATAATTTAATGAACTGCATACAAACATTTAACTTTTTAACAAACAAAAAAACTAAATAAAATGTAACAAAACTAAAAAATATTAATTAAATTAAGGCAAAAATAACTATAATTTAAAAACTTATTAGCAGTATTTCAATTTGCTGCTTATTTATTGATAGTAAGGTAGCTTTTTGCAGTAGTTTAGGTATGAGGCATTTATATGTGCTTTATAAGTATTATCAATATTCTAATAATGCAGATAGATAGATATAAAATATTCACTATTTAAAAAGCTTTTATGCAGACATACATAAAATGCATATCTCATGGGATGAGACTGTAAAGCATAAAGTTACTGCTTATGCATGACTAGATGACCTCATAACCTAGAAACAGGTCAAATAACATGTTGCCCTGCTTTTAAACCACAATCAGATTGAAGCACGTGTTCCCTCTTTCTCTCACACAGTGTGCTTTCTATGGCTGCCCTACACTGACATTCCCCTACTGACACAGATTCATGCTAATCTCCCCTACTGCATCTCTCTGATGGTCTCTTCCACATGACATCAGCACCTTCCTACAGAAGTACAGGTCCTATACCCCATCTAGTGGGCATACTACTCTTAAGATATGAAAAGGCTTATTATAAAGCACAAAAATAATGCTGTATAGGCTGCATTTTAATTTTATTATTATTATTATTATTATTATTAATCATATATTTTTGACACAGATATTTTGTGAAAATCACCTGCTAAAAACAACACACACAGTTCAATAATAATAATAATAATGTCTGCTAAATGCATAAATGAATAAAAAAGGCTCCCTATACTCTAAATGTAAGTAATTATATTTTCTATTGCCATTTTAAAGAACAATTACTTAACTTAAATGAAGGGTTATTAAGTCAAGAAATACAGCCTATAGTAAAACTGTATGCGTACTTAAAACTTTGATCGACCAGGAAAAGTAATATCTGCTATCTGGAGAAGTTAGATATTTTCCTCAAAGCAATGACACCAGCACCATCTGGCTAAAATCGTGAAAATCCTCTTTTACAGTCACACATAGCGCCTAACTATCCCAGAAACACTGACTACTACAGGGCACACTATGGTACTGCAGCTGACCTACTAACACACACACACTCAACAACATTAAAATGTTACCTTATTTCTGCTCGTTACAAAACAACACTAACCTCTACTGGTCAGGATAGGAAACTACATATCAGTGGTCTATAACTTTAAAGCTATATAACAATGAACCACAGCACAAGTTAGTCATTTTATTTTAATTTCTGTTTTCTGCACTGGCCAGCAAACAAGAAAAAAATGGAACAACTCTGACTCATCAACCGGGAAAAAGTCCACCCCAGGATTTCCTCATGTTACCATGTATTACAAAACACCCTGAACTAATTGAAAAAAAAACATTCTTCAGGTTAAATTATGTGCAACTTAAATTCCTTGTGCAAAATACGGCTGTCTGCATTTTTGTTTATGAAACTGTGGGAGACTAGAAGGCATAACTCTCACGCAGGAATGTGGGGTATGACAGCTTGATTAGAAACAGATGTGCTCAGGCACAAAGAAAAGTAGACACATGGGGCTTTAGAAGGCAAAGCTGGGTGGGGGGACTACAGTGGCAGCAGGGCTACTATCACAGTGTCATTGTACTGTAAGCCATAAAGTCATGTACTGATTAGCCAAGTGTCATTTGTATACTAAACTGCTTTAAAAATATAAATAAAGCACAATCAGGAACAGGGTTATTACACTGAACCTAAATTATAATTACTTGAAATAACTACACATATTAACTAAAAAAAATCTATCAATAAATAAGCTTTTTGTCGTCTTGCTAAGGCAAAGGTCATTTAGTTAAATTAATATATAAACTATATTAAAATTAAACAATAAACCAATAAATAAATAAAGCAGTTGTCAAGGCGAAATGGCTTATTTAGATTAACCTGATGTACTAAAATACCTCAAACTGAAGGTAACTAAATAAATAAATAGCAAAAATGCACTACATTACTAAAACACTAAAAATAAAATGAAGTAGAACAGAATGAAGTAAAAAGTATTTGCAATTATTAATAAAACACATGAAAGTATTGCAAAGATACTAAAATAATACTGGTCAGTAAAATGCATTAATTGGACAATGCCTTAAAATACAGTAGCCTCCCAAAAATATGTAGCAATAATAAAAACAACAACAATAATAAACACTTCTTGCATTATATTGCTTATGTTAATAGCTTTGTAACTCTTATTTACTAAATGACATTGTAACATTTATTGGTGTTTGTATATGCACGAAATGAAGATGGATGGAGGCAGAGAGAGACTTTTGACTTTGACACTTTATTTAAAACATCTAAAATCAGCCATTACATCATTCTCTACACATATCACATTCCAATGTGTTTAAGAGACATGGAAAAAATAAATAAATTAATAAATAAACCACCTGTATTTCACCAATTAAACATTATTTCCCTATCCTCACAAACTGAGACTAAGGCTCCATTTACACACCATTTGAGATCAAACTCAAGCAAGTTGTTGGTCATCTGAAAGAATCTATGCTCCACTTTTATTCTGGATTCCACTAAAGCAGTAAATAGAGAGAGAGAGAGAGAGAGAAAGGACATGCGGTACATAAAGGATACTGCAGTATCTCTGCACTGCTGTTCTGCGCATAGAAACAGGAGACCCTCTGTTCTTCTCGCATTCAGACAAAGCTCATACAGAGTCCCAGATTACCAGTGTAGTCCCACAACTCCAGCAGAATAAGTGGATTAGATGCTTTCATGCCCCCCCCCCCCCCCCGGCACTCTCCTCTCATACACAATCAGCCTTTACCAGTCTGAATTGTAACTTGCTTGTAAGAAGCTTTGAGAGATACAGGTTTTTTCTTTTGGGCCTAAGCAGATAAACTGAACAAGAAGCCTTCACCTCATTCCTAAACACTTCCATCCATCCCAGTATGCCTGTATAATCTTGCTCCCACATCCCACAAATGGATCACAGCAGTGGCCTATGCTGATAAGAGGGTTTACAGACTCCAGAAAACAGCAGGGTTCTTTATTTCCAAGGTCTTTAATGACAGAGACAAACAGGCGGCACACAACTACACAAACACACACCTGTAAAAACCACAAATGAATGTACTGTGATATTGGAGTGCCCCCAACTGTCCTCACATTAAAACTGCAAAGGAATGAAAGAGAAGGACATTCAAATCCTCTTTTTAAAACTACTCATTTCAAGCTATAAATGCTGTTAGTTACATAAAAGGGCACAATGTTTTGCACACATATACGTACATAAATCACATATAAACCTAACAGAGCAAACAGAGCTGGGCATACACACATTGTGAATGCAAATACTGTCTTTTATTTGCAAATTTGCAAAATATGTGACCCAGAATGCAAACACTTACATGGAGACTGACGGATGACATTTAGAGAATGATTTACATAGGGCCAAAAAGGTAATAAGGGAGCATTCAGGTTTTGTTTAGTCCAACTAACAATGTAAGCATACTGTATTATTTTGTTGAAGTTTAGATTTCGTTATTTTTACTTAAAAATTGCATGTTACATTGTAATCATTTATGACATTTGCTAGCAATTTCTGAATGAGAATTATTTCGAAGTAAAACCCACACCATTTTTATTCAGCGTATATTAGCCACATACAGTGGGTGTTTCATAAACTGTTTAAATGTACAGTTTACTCTAAAATTAAGATGAACGAAACATTTTATGGGGAACAAAAACACAAAGTCATTTCCCCAAATACATTCTGTGTATTCCACAGAAGAAACAAAGTCACACAGAAGGGGCATGGGAGTAAATGTTGACACAATTTTCTTTCTTTCTTTTTTTTTTTTTAGACAAACCATCCCTTTAAGCCATGCGACAAGGCCTACACATGGCGTGTTTACCAACAGCAAAAAGCTACTTTGCATAAGAGCACAAAAAGACCAGTAGGGCCCACTTCTAATTCTGTTCCAGTCATTTGCATTCACCCATATTCTCCCAGACACAATCTGACAGCTGTTCCAGGAATAACCTAACACTACAGGGGTCAAGCCAGCAGCTGCATCCAGTGGTATTCTTGCTACCCTCTCTCTATCACACACACACAGAATGAATGGGAGACCACTGGTATGCATGTCCTGTGAGAAACATGAGCAATTATTTTTAAAAATAAAATGTAAGGCTTAAGAAATGTGGTCTAAGATTATCTGTGCTCTATAATCTCTCTCTGTAAGGTCTTTGGGCAGAATGAGGTCACAGTTTCCCCCCCCTCTCTTTCTCATTTATCCATGAGTATATATGCATGCACATTTCATTAACTTTTTATTATGACTTTCTGTATCAAAGAGGGCTGAATTTCCTATGTATTGTCAAAGATACATGACTCTTCAAAGTGGACTCTTCTAAAACACTTGGAAGAGAGAGAGAAACAGAGACAGATGGCTGAATGTACTAATCCACAACTGCTGTATGGTAGTCAGAGTGTCTGTCCATTTTAGAGCACCCCTTTTTTCATTCTTCCTAGCCAAATCTGTGTCAGTGTGCCTGTAAGGCAGTGACTAAGCATGATACAGAGGGGGAGGGGAGATAAGTGAAGTTTGGTTTTAATTTAGTATGAAATCTCTTGATACAAGTACTGTGGTATTTTGTTTAACATGGAGGATGCCTGTTAAAGTTACAAAACATCTGTGAAATGGCTGAAACTTTCCTGGGGAGACAAACACAGAGCTCTCATCCATAGTTCAACAGCGCCCCCTACTGGCCACTAAAGAAGCTAAGAGCAAGACAGACAGAAGAAGAATTCAAAACTAATTTAATTTCCTGAGACTTAAGGGCATAAACTACAGCCACATGATCACTCCAGACATCAGCAGACTCTATAGTAATCATCACATGCACGGTCAAAACAAGAAAACTGCTAAAAGCAGTGTGACATGTATAGTAAGGTTGTGCTCACTGGACAGTTTTTCACTTTTGTCTTTTTCAAGGACACATTGAGCTGATAACACGGATGTTATCATACGAGTGGAATGTGGAAAGTGCCACATTTGCTTTTGTATTTAGCCACTCTTCCCAGAGTTAAAGTGTAACAATGTTAGTTCTGTCTGTTCTCTTTCTCTCTGCTATTTGACTCTTTTCTTTCCTTAAAAGGTCTTGAGCAGTGGACTCTGGATGCCAAGAGTGAGGGGGGTGGGACTGACCTAGAATTTCAACATAATGTGGAAGAAAACCTGATCCATCCAGTATTAAGCAAGCTTTCTCTTGTGTTTATTAAATATATATATATATATATATATATGAATGGACAGAACGAAAGATAAACAGATAATGTCATGCTGTTCTGAGATGTAAATGTGTGGTTTTGAAAAACCTCTTGCTTTTCATGCGTCAAAAGTTTTTGCATTGTGTGTGACTTTAAACTTTAAAACTCAAACAATAGCTTTCCCGCGTGTGGAGGCTTGGCGCGAGAACAGCGTGCGTGTTTATGCGGCATTCTCTTTAGCTTCAGACGTGCTTGTTTCCCGGGAGATGAAACAACGGAAGGGGGGAGGGAGGGGGGGGGGGGATGGATGAATGGGATCCTTTCATCCTGTTAGCCCCAGAAAAAGAAGGAAGAGAATAAACTCCGGGCTGGCAGCTGGAGTGCAGGAAATGTCGGCCTTGTGGCAGATGGTCGGGTGGGGCCTGGAGAAGGGGGAGAAAATGGGAGGAAATCTGAGAGGAAGCGGGAGGGTCTGACCTCAGCAGACCCGCCCAGAAGGAGTGGCTTCAGAGCAGCTCACTTGCGCACATCTGGTGCTTGATTTGTGTAACTACAAGCGCGTATATTTTTATTTCAAATAAATTCGCAGTTTTTGTGTAAAAGAAGCATCGCCAGAACAAAATCAATATTAATAAATATTGGCAAAAAATGCTATTCAGTCTAACACATTGGAGTACACATATATGTACTCCAATAAACTTTATTTCTAGATTGTAAAAATATTTTAAAATAAAACAGAATATTAGAGAAAGTTTTACAAGAAACTACTACTGTAGTCATCGCAATTAAAAATTATATGATTAATTAAACGCACTGCTTGCCATTTCCTTGTTATTATTTTTAAAATAAGCGAGCAATATATAAGTGAAAATTATGTCTACAGTATTTTTTAAGTGCATATATTCCATTTCTATATAAAATATTTCAAAGACTAACTAGAACGTTTTTATTTGCTTCAAGGCAATGTTTCTTCATTTTTATATTATTATTATTATTACTACTACTACTTCTATTATAACAACAACAGCAACAACAA
>JAUMHI010000051.1:6212718-6227580 GCA_032359435.1 Enteromius unitaeniatus
AATAACAATAATTAAAGTTTATTTTTCACCATAAATATGTTTAATTCAATAATAGCATCGCAAATGTATACACAATACTGTTTAATACTTGTACCATTCTCATTACCAACGTCAATTAAAAAAAAAGAAAAAAAATCGAACCCATTACATTTACACAATATTAAATATTAATTAATCATAATTTCCCAAAAAAAAAAGGTGCTTGATCGTTATTGTTTCTGGCTGATTTTATAGCCTAAAGTCTTATAGTGCTTTCTAGATATGGTGTAAATGAATACATTTCAAACCAGTCTTTACTTTAGTTATTCTTTACATCTACATATAATAAAATATAACCACATCCATGAAATCACTGGCAAGTCTGTATCTGTGCATACACTTTCGATTAAGTTAAACTATAATTCGTCCCCTGAGAACCAGTTTTTGGTTGATATCACCTCTTATGTCTTTCGACATTGTCTGTCTGGATGTTGCAAGACATTTTCTAATCTAAGAAAAAAATTATAATAATTTTAATTCAAAAAGGTAAACAAACTTCTTTCAATTCCACACACATTAATGTGTAATTGGATGATAAAAGGGGACACATAATGAAGAAACATAAAGAGTTTTCAAGTATTTTGCTGCAGCCCAGTCTTGGCAACACTCACTGCATTTTAAAGAGCTGCTTTGAGTCTCTAGGGCATCAGGCAGGGACACACACAGGCAAGAGAGTGGACTGGACTGCAGCACTAAGATGACACTGACACAGCATTAGACATTTAACAGAACTGATAATAGCCTAAACAGGCAAGGGTGGCTATTCTTATTTTTGTGAAATGGCCTGCAGCTAAAATCTTGGTTTAATGTTTGGTAAATGACTTAATTATTTTATATATGTATTTATGTATGCATTAGTTTGTTTAATTGCTTATTAATATTAAAATTATTGATTATTACATATTAAAACGTTAATACAGGGTTCATTCATTCATTCATTCTCTCATTATCTTTCAAAAAAAGAACCCAGCACTCAAGAGTGACAGTCCGAATTTCATTTGTAGTAACAGGGCGACATCTAGTGTTAAGCCAGATGTATTATATATATATATATATATATATATATATATATATATTTATATATATATGAGACTTATATAACTTATTGGAACGTATGTATGTATACATATATTTATATATATAATATAATATATTTTAAAAAATTTATATATATATATATATATATAAACTCAAGATCACGTGATTCTTCAGAAACAAACAGAACTTTACCCCTGGAGTTTGGCATCACTTTAATGTTTGACTCTGTATTTGTATTGATGCAGATGAGACACATCTGTGTCAATAATGAATAGCAATGATTAACTACTACAAATTATAAAAGCTGATGTGTTATTTCCATAGACATTTTAAACCAACATCATTTTTCTTTCTGAAGATCAGGATGAGTTTTGCTCTACTGTTATTCTCTCTGTCTCTAAGCAAGGTACAACATGAGCTGCCAAAATTACTGCAAAACATCAGAAATGACAACTGAGATGTGAAAAAAATTATGCCACAGTTCAGGTAGATATGCAATCAGCTTACTTGCAAAAATCATTTTGATATAGCCTTTTTATAATTCACACTGCTGTCCCTAGCTTTGCAGATGGTATTTAAAAATTAAGAGACAAGGATAAAACTAAATATAGATACTACTGATTTTCCCTTTTTGTTAATTTAGAGAACAGGACTTTGCTCTCGAGCTTGTAATTGGGTGACTATTATCTGTGTCGAGGCTAGTAATGATTAACTCTGTCAGATCCAGTTTATACTTTTTTCACAAACCCAAGTGTTTTATCTGCATCAGGATGAAGGTGAGTGCTGCTCAGCTGCAGCTGCTGTGCTGTCTTCTGCTCACTGATGGACAAACGGCGCAAGATTTTGTGACCAATGAAAAAAACACCCAGCCCAACATCTGGACTGAGGTGAGAGATCTAAGAGACATGGTGGTGGAGCTCAAAGTCAAGTTGGACATGGCAATGAAAGAAAACGCAAGTTAGTACTAGATGTTGCTTCTTTTGTCACCCTTGAAATAGTTAAACAGACTGCAAAATAATGGATACAAATAACGGATACAAGTAATTTAAAGAAACACTCATTAGTTCATTATGCTTAATAGAAATGGCAGAACAAGTGCAGGAGCTGAAGACAGAGAACACAGGTATTTAAAAGTGTATGTCATATAAGTGCATTATAAGTAGTCTATGATTTGTTCTGAGGAAGACACTGTTATGTTGGAAGAATGAAGAATCACATATGAAATGCATTCTTTGCTTCTTATGAGTATCTGTTACATTTAATAATTTTTACCAATTTTAGGGAGTATTGATCAAATGAAGATAATTGAAAACCAACTGGAAGAAATTAAAAGACAAAATGAAGGTAAATGATTCCTCTTGTTCTTGTTGTTTAACAGAAATATCGCTTTACAGCAAGGTTCGTTAGTTAACATTAGTTAACTACATTAGTTAACATGAGCAATGAATGAACAATACTTCTACAGCATGTATTAATCTGAGTTAATGTGCATTTCAGCATTTTTTAATGCGTTATTAAAATCATGTTTTTGTTGTTAACATTAGCTAACGTACCATAAACTAACATGAACAAACAATGAACAACTGTATTTTTAATAACTAACATTGACAAAGATTAATAAAGAGTGTAATAAATGCAGTGTTCGTTGTTTGTTCATGTTATAATTAATGCATTAACTAATGTTAACAAATGACACCTTATTGTAAAGTGTTACCAAAATATTTAATGGATTACCTACAGGCAGCCTCAATATTACTGTATTACTCTGAAATAACTCTTTTTGGTTCTGCTTGCGTTGTGTAGTATGAAAAAAACTGCTTAAAAATATTTTCCATCCACAGAACAACCAAAAGTGGCATTTTCAGCTGATTTAGGCATCCGTGGTGACTTAGGTCCTCAGAGTACTGAGATCACACTGACATTTAACAACATTTTCACAAACATCGGTAACAACTATAATCCAGCAACAGGTACAGTAGCTTACCTTTAGCAAATGAAAATGCCTAGTTGTGACTCATTGTACATTTGATCTGACAGTTTTGTCAATGGCAGGTCTCTTCACTGCACCGGTTAAAGGAGTCTACTACTTCAGATTCACAGCTTGTGGCACTCAAATCAGACAATCACTAGGTGCAAGTTTACATAAAAATGGGCAGAAGATTGTGGCAGTAGGTCAGTGGCGTAATCACGATCAACACAGATATGCATCAAACGGAGCTGTCCTGCAGCTGGAAGTGGGTGATGTAGTTTGTGTGAAACTCCTCCCACGTTACACCATTTATGACAGTCCAGATAACCTCAGCACTTTCAGTGGATTCCTCATTTACCCATTAAAGTGATTAACCGTTGCACACTGCTTCAAGCATGTTGAATTTACTCATCTGTGTTCTTTCTACATTAGTTTAGAGCTATCAATTATATAATTTAATATGATAAATACAGCATTAGATCCGTGCTGTTTTCAACCAATTTTATTCTAAAATCTAGAATAATCTAGTTAGAAAAATCTAACTGCAATAAAGATTTCATATGCTATTGTTTGCATTAAACACTTTTGCATATCTCATAGCATTCTTACCTAAAATAATCATATATTGTATTCGTAGTATATTAAATGCATTGATTTAAGGGGAGACACTGCAGGCAAAAACACTTGTTTATGCACCTTTCAAGTTTGAGTTTTTGTTGAGAAGTGGACAGAAGTGGACAGAAAACATTTAGTCTATCTACTGTACTGTGTGAATTAATCATTTCTTATTCCTGTCTATACCCTGAAGGTTTTTACAGAGGGATTTATTCATATATAATTTTCCTGATTATATACAACATTTTAATCCCCCCAAAATTATTAAAATGCAGTGTTTTCTATCCATTGTAAGCATTTTCTGAATTATGGAGTATATACAAAAAGAGATTCTCAAAATTCCCTCTGTAAAAACTGTTGACTCTAATATGTGTAAAGAAAAAAAAAAAAAAAAAAACCTAATAAAATATATATAAAATTAAAACAGACATCATCCAGTGTTTAGATTTAGATCTTTGCAAATTTCATTAAATAATGCATATCTGAAACTAACATTTGAAAATTTGCAAAACAAAACAAAACAAAACAAAAAAGTTATAATCAATAAAGCAATAACTATTAGTTACATATATTAGTTATAATAGGTATAATAGATATGTTCCCGTGATTTTAGTGAATTACATTTTACTGCATGAGCAGCAGAATCTCTGATCATATTGTTGTTAAAGGCTGACATCTAGTGTTGAGCTTTGGACATCTTAACATAAAAACATTACAAAACAGATACAGCTATTTTAATCATTTATAATAAAACGTAAAACACCTTTTAATTACATCATTAAATTACATATATGTATATATATATATATTAGCAAAATGTTGATTTCCTTGGGGATGGTTTGTGGAACATTCCTTTTCACCTTAATTTGAACAGATTGATTTTGTGACTTTTTAAAACTTGGAACTGATCTAAACTAACCTTTTATGTATATAAGATACATCCACAAGATGTGTGCATATTATATGTATAGAAATCTGATTAGTCCAATTAAAAAACACTGTAATAAAATACCTTTTAAATTAGTCATTTTGCCCCATTCCCTTTCTCAAAGCAGTTATATAGGAAATAATATACAGTAAATCACATATTAATACACACTGGACAGGCCTTAAATCAACACAATCTAATTAAAAAATTTAATAAGATCAATTTCATTGACAATCTAATAAAATCCATGTGATATATAATAATCTATTTGATCTTCAATCATTTATTTTTGTTATTTTATTTGAATTTCCCTACCTTCAACAGTTCTAAGAAAATGATAAATCACAAATAACATTTTATTTCACAGTGGACATGCTTCATGTAAAAAGCCAAACATTCCTTTACCACATCCATCAATCTGTTTTTCTATAATGTTGGTAATTTTTACACAACCCCTTGGCATGCACAACCTCTCTCTCTATATCTCTCCCTTTCTATCTCTCTTACTCTCCCCACCCTGCCTAATTTCAGCTGAATTTAGGATGCCTTTGACCCAGCACTGGATATGCATATGTGAAGCAGGGTGAAACAGAGAGATAGGGTGAGGGACAGACAAGAAGAGTGACTCAGAGAGAGAGAGAAAGAGAGAGTGCGCAAGGCTGAGGACACTGATCAATGCATCTTTGTGCTTGCTGCCTCAGCAAGTGAAGGTGAGAGCAAATCAAAACAAATGAAAAGCAGACGCCTCTGGAGAGAAGCAAACAGCCTCCAATCAGCCTCTGAGGGAGGATGATTACTGTCTGCGGAGAGCAAGAGGAGTGACTGTCAAGGCAGGTGCTGTTTAAACACAAGCTCATGTGCGGATTTGAGTCATCTTAGAGTCTCACTGCACCCACTTACTGGACAACAAGACCTTTTGTGGATACTGAAAGCTTTCCTTAAAATACCTGCAACATGGCAGGAAGCTTTGGGGGTTTGATTCTCAGGATGTAACTGAAGGTAGGTGCTTGTTAACGTACAAATTAAAAGTATTGTCTTATGTTGTGGTCTGTATCGCGTTTCTGCACGATGTAACTGGTTCCAAGCTGTATTAGTCACTGTGCCAGAGCCGTGGCCTAGCGGTTAGCGCATGAGCTGTGGCGCTCATGTAAACGATGCAAGTTTGAATACAGCTCGCAACATTTCTCGATCCCATTCCTCTGCTTTTCTCGCCGTCTTTTTGTGTTAATCTGCAATAAAAGGCAGCATGATTGTTGTGATATCTGAAGGAAAGGCTGTGAGTCTTGTGCTTCATAGACTACAATCTTTCCTAGACTGACTTCAGGCTGTTGACATGTGTGGTGCCACAGCCTGGTGCCACCCAGAGGGGTCAGCTTGACAACCACAACAGAACATCAAGAAAGAGAGATGCTAGGGGGAATGAACAACAGGATGATCTGAAATGTTTGCACATTCAAGGCTGGGGGCTGAGGGAATGTGTGTGTGTTCGCTGGAAATGTGATGGCGAAACAGTAAGTGCTGATTGGAAAGTGATTCATATTCACAGCATAGTTGCAATGTTTATCGGGAAACTCAAAGTACCATGATTCTTTCTAGTTTTTTTTTTTCCCATAACACAACTATATTATGATATCATGGAGTCGGACTTCATCCCTTTCATCCCACAAACCTTTTGGATTTTCATTCATTTTTGTCTTGTTCTTGTATTGGTATAGTATATAAAGTATATCTTTATTCAGTGTACAGCTAGTTTTTTTCCCCACACATATGAAGCAATACTTGTGCAACTGAGTGCAATATCTTTCTCTCAGTTTTTATTTACCTTTTCTAATAATACATGACTTAATATGCTATTTAGCATAGTTATGCATCAGAAGGTTCCCACAACATAGACAATAAAAGTTTGTGCAACACATTCTCACTCCCAAGTCGTCACATTTTGACGCTTGGTCAAAACCCTTTTGCATCACTTTTTGACGATCAAGGTACCCCTTTTTAGTTACTTTTTAATGCAAAGGGTCCTCAGTTGTTTTAAATATGAACCCCTTAATGTCAATATGCAGACGCAATCATTTTTATAATTTTATCACCATAATTAAAAGATATATTGGGTAAAAACAATGGCATTTTTGCATTTATGTAGGGGTGTGATTTTTCAATATAAATAGTCAAAAGTGTTTTATTTAAATAAATGTATTAAATTTATGAGCACCTAACCCAACCCCTGCCCCTAAACCTACCATCTGTCAATAAAACGATATAGCCAGATATAGCAAGCAGATACAACCACCGTCATAATAATGTTTTTTTGAAAAATATTAATATTCCAAGTCTTTTGATGTAAAACGATTGATTTGTGAGAGGAATAGATGATGTCGCTGTCTCCGTCTTCTGTGCACTTCCTGTGCGCAGCTGCAGTCTGTACGCGATTTCAAAAAATGCAGCTACAAGAATCCTTACATAAATGTTGGTTGTAAAATCCTCTTGCGGATGGGAGTATGTTTTCTGAATAAGACGTGAGTGCGTTAATGAAGTGGGATCATTTTCAGTGATTAAAACCTTTGTATGACTTCAGAAGACTTTGAATGTGACACGACTTGTTTGTAATGTATTTATACTGCTTGTTAATGATTAGCTTGTGCAATAAATACCTGTGACTGCATTTGCAGTGTGTGTGTTTAATATTGTTCAGAGGTGGGTAGGTTTCGGATAGGGGTGGGCTTCAGTGCCCAAATAAAAGTACAAAATATATCTAAATAAAAGTTTATATGCATGCAAAACATTACATTAAGCCAAACAACTGAAAACCCTTTGCGTTGAAAAGTGACTAAAAAGGGTTACCTTGATCATCAAAAAGAGATGCAAAAGGGTCTTGACCAAGCGTCAAAATGTGACGATTTGAGAGTGAGAACATGTTGGTTTGTACTATCCCTTTGAGGACATTTCTTTTCTTAAATTATAGGCAAATTGTTACACACGCACACATTTTTGAAACATTCACTTATTAGAGTGGCTCACTAAAAAAATTTACTGTCAGTTGCTGATTAACACCTTCTTTGTCAGGCAAATTATCAAGGTGCCCAAGGTGGGCTGAATGAGAGAGAGGGCAGCCGAGCCTGGCTGGCGGGGGGCCAGGTGTAGAAGCGTAAAGGAGAGAAAGCCAGGTCAGAGCAGAACAAAACGTTTGTCAGTGTGTGAAATATTTAATTAGTCACACACACACACACACACACACTTCTGTTGACACAGTTTAACTCACAGCAAACAGAGCACAGTTTCTCTATATTCCTGGAAACTGTATGTATTCATTTTTTGCATAGATAGATCAGAAGTAATGCAATCTGAATTTGTTACAGCACACCACTCTCTCTCTCTTTCTGTTTGATATTATTCTGTTCTTTTGATTTCACTTTGTTCTCTCTCATCTTTTTGCTTACTCTATCCAAATTGGATTAATCTATTTTAGGCAGGAAGGTCTTTTGTACATTCTGTTATCAGGTCTTGTGCTCTGGAACAGAAATGTCATTTCTGAAGCATTGCATGATTTTTTTTTTCTTCACACGTTTCATAATAGATTGCACGCTCAAATTTTGCATTTTCATCCATTGCCTTGATATAATGTATTCATTTCAAAAGTAACTGCAGGCGGTAGCAGATGGTTGATACTTTGCAGTTTGTATTATGTGGGTCATTGTCAGAAAACAGTGCCATTTGTGCTACATGAATGTGTGATCCCCATGACTGACTAATGATATCATTTACAGAATACTGAACTTAGTCACATTAGATGATGGATTTGACTCTAATAAGTGTGCAATGCAATTTGAATTAAAAAAAACAACCAAACAAGCAAAATATATTTAGTACAAGTGGGATATTTTAATTTTAATAAAAATATCTATCTATCTATCTATCTATCTGTTTGTCTGTCTGTCTGTCTGTCTGTCTGTCTATCTATTCGTATACTGGCATTATCAAGTGCATCTGTTGGATTACAATCATACAGTATATACAAAATAATAATAATAAAAGAAATATATTGCTCTTGTCACAAAGCACAATAATATTTGAAATTTGCTAGTCAAAGCCATTATTTCCCATTTTTTGCACTAATATTCAATCCTGTGACATAAAACCCTAAAGCATTTTTCAAGAAACTGTGCTAACAAAAAAAAAGTTTTTTAAAATGAAAAAGCTAAAACAAAAATGCAGCGTTTTCTGAGCATGACTCATTTATCAGGTTATTTTCAACCTGACAACATTTCTTAGTATTCACCTTTTGCCTGCATTTTTCACTTTATTTACTTCCAAGAGTTCTCCTTCTCTTTCCACCTCAGGTACTCCATAGTGATCAAATGCATTGATTTCCACTCAAGTTTGCCTGGACCAGTTATACTTGAGATGGGTAGACGGGCAGCTGATCACACCACTCCAGTGCCAGTTCTCGGAGAGCCTGCACTTGTTGGGACACGAGTCTGGAGGACAGTGGCGAATGGGACCAGCAGTATGGCGACCCTCACACTGTCTCATCACTGCAACGTTGGTGTGCAGACATCACCTGCGATGAGAAACAACCAACTACAGCTAAACGGCAAACATTTGGATGCTTGTAGCAGTCAATCAGAAAATAAAGTGATCATGCCACCTAACGGCCACATCCCAAACAAGGCTGGTAAAAAGGAAGATGACGGAAAAGAAAAAACAAAAAGCATTATTTATAAACGAAAAAGTCTGGAGACTAAAATGAAAAAGGGTGTGACTTTTGAGGGACTGGAAAGGGATATTTGTAAAAACATCAGGGAAGAAGTTCAGTGCCACAATCGTCCAATCAGAACCAGTCCTCCGTTGAGAGGTGTGGCTAACAGCAGGTTAAAACCGAGAAGAAACTGTCACTTCACTAATGGGAGTGTGGTTGACTCCGAGGTAATGGGTGGGATCAGCAGTGACATCAGTGAAGGGGAGGAGTCTACCACTGGAAAGAAAAAAACGTTACCTCCTCACTCACCACCTCACAGACCTCCCGTGACCATCTGCAGCTCTTGTGGAGGAAGGCAGAATGCAGCACCTCCTGGACTCTACACCCAAATAAGGATGATTACACCGCCAACTTCTGCATGTTCTCTGGGACTCCAGTCGAGACATTCATCCCCTCTTTACCCTGGGAAGGACGTGCAGGAATACACGCAGATAGAAAGGCACACCGACCGCAGTGCTACACAGTCAGACCAGCACCTTATGAGCCCTCATTCTAACCTTCATTCTTATCTCAACATGAATATAAACAAGGAATGGCCATTATCTCTGCTGCCTGCTCAGCAGAGCGAGGCATCAAACCTCACTAATCATCACGCAGTCAAGAGGGAATCTTGTGCTGACACACACATTAATCATACCAGTCGTTCATCGGCTGTAAATACACACACGCTCACTGTAACCGTGAAAGAGGATAGAGCCTCAACAAAGGTCGTAAACACACACTTGAACGCTTACAAACCTCACAACTCATGTCCCCGCAGACCTCCTGTGACTGTCAACCCTCCCCAAACACACAAAAACACCCTGACAGAGAAGCCAGAAGCCACACAGGTGACAAATACCAGAATACCACACACAAACGCTCACTTTAGATCATCTCACCAGCCAAACCCTGATGAGAAACGACCAACTCAAGGAAACCAAGTCGCACCTACACACCCAGAGTCCTCCAAGCCGCAAAATAAAAGCCACATCAGACCTTTGCAAACTGCTTTGAAACCACAAACGTTCCCCCAAACTAGCACACCACAGAACTCCAATGCACTTTCAAAATGCTCACAGTTAATTCAGACAAGCACACTTTCGAAATCCCCTGCCTGTTTTCATTTACATTCCAATGTTAAACGCCAAACTATAGTGCAGAGTTGTGTGAATGAAGGTGTCATATCCTCCGACGCTTCAAACGTTCACAGACAGGTTCAGTTCTCTAATGGATTAGAGTCCAAGTTTGACACGCACGCTAAACAGTCAATGTGCTCACACACAAATTTCGGCATTAAACCTCAAAGCGGGACGCAAATCTGTGCTGACACAGAGTCAGAATCCTCACCCTGTGATTCACATTCTGCGCTGGTGACACACACACATAAACTCTCAGGGCCTCACGGTGTACCACATCACGCATCGATACACACAGGCACTCCTTCGCCCACCAACACGCACAAGGAAGCTTCCCAAACATTCACCCAGCGAACAAACACCAGTGGAACATCACTGCAGGGTATATTAGTGCAAAAAGACGCACAGTCACATCCTAATAGCGAGTCAAATAGTCAAAATGACACTCGTTTGATTTCACATGCCCCAAATATGTCAACTCATCACAAAGCAACACTTACGACGCAAACAATCAACCATCAAAACCTCTCAAATGCATTTACCGCCACTCAGAAAGAGGTGGAGGTGCACTCATACACCAAAGAACGTTCTCAAACAAGCCCGGGGGTCAAAGCAGCCTCGCGCACTTTGTGTGTTCATTCGAAAACGCCACGTAGACAGACAGAGCCTACGGTTTTCAGACGCTCTGTCCTGAATCAGCTTAATAACGACACTCTTGAGTCCTCATTACTAGCCATCACTTCTGCTACGGCTACAACACACAACAGGATTGAATTGAAATCTTGGAGTGACACAGAGTCAAAGAAACAAACTGATATTAAGGCAGCGGAAGCAGAGGGTCAAATGGCCAATTTGCTTCAACCTCCAAACAAACCACCTCCTGCTTATCGACCTCGTAAACCTTCTTCTGCACCTCCACAAGCACCAGCTTTTAAATTTATAAATGAGGACCTGAATGTGGCTTCCGATCAAAACCCACTTCATAAAACCTCAGGCACTTTGCCTACGCAGCTCGAAAAGAAAAACGAGACTCTCCAGTACCCAAGGACACACATGGAATCTCATTCTGAAGTGGTCGGGTCTATCCCAAGTGAACACTCTTCCATAACACACGGTCATCCAGATTCTGCAGCCCGGTTACTGCCAGTATCACCTCAGTGCGGCAGACCGCGGGAGCCTAAGTGTAAATTAGAGATGGTAGAGGCGAGTTTGCAGTCAAACAAGGAAAGAGTCACAACCCTGCTCAACATCATCCAGGACCTGGAGATGAGCCACGCAATCAGCAAAGGGTGAGAGACATAGTTATTCCAAGATTGGCAGATAATAGACAAGTGTGACTGGCGAGCTGGATGTGTTAAAGGTAATTGAGAGAATTTTTTTAGAGCTGAAGTGCAGGAAAAAAGGGTATTTGTAGTTTAATTTGATGTACATTTGATTTTATTTTCAAGCGTAGGTCACTAAGGGCTATAAATGAGCTCTAACTGCATTTATGGATGTGAATGTTAGGCATACTAAAACAATGCCTTTTAAAATCTTTCTCCTTGCCTGCTATTTATGTAGTCGGCGATGTTTTCGGACTGGCCAAGACCTCAGTGACTGTTCCACCTGTCAGAAGACTGCATGTGCTGTCTACAGGTGAGGGCATCCACAGAGACCACTAACTATTTTAAAGGGGTAGTTCTCCCAAAATTGACAATTCTTTCATCATTTGCTCACCCTCATGTTGTTGCCAACTGGCGAGGCTTCTTTCTTCTGTGGAGAGCAAAATAAAATATTTTAAAAATGTCTCAGGGTTTCAAAAATACAGCGCCTCAAATTATCTTCTTTTGTGTTTGTCAGAAGAAGAGAAGTCACAGGTTTAGAACAACATGTGGGTGTTTAAAAAATGACAATTTTAGGTTTTGGGTGAACTACCTCTTTAGGCATGAACTTTAATACTTTATTGTGTTATCCAGTTCAATACAATTCAATTCACATTTCCATAGACAATTTTTATGCAGTGTTTTATTATTTTCTCCAACTGCCTATGGCTTAATAATAATTATAATAATAATATAGTATTTATTAATAATTTTTTTTAGAAATAAATATTTGTAATTATATTATTCATTTATTATAAGAAGAAATGTTACTTGAGCACCAAATCAGCATATTTGAAATTTTTTTGAAGGTGACACTGAAGATTGGAGTAATAAATGGTAGAAATGCATGCAATTCCAAGGGGGAAAAAAGAACTATGAAGCATGAATAATCATAAATAGTGTGCTTTTTTCTGTTTCCCCATCTTTAGTCTCATCTCTCTCCCACTTTTCTTATTCACTCTTTGGACTAGTGTGGAGTATGACTTCCGTCAACAGGAGAGAGGATTCAAGGAACTCCTTCAGAGTCTGTGCCCATCATCCCCAGAGAGGAGAGAAGGATATGAAGGATCTCTTTCTTTACTCACCTCACTCATTCAGAATCACAAATTACACCAGCTAAACGCAAACATTATGTCCCAAAGCCAATCTGAGAGTCAAAGCCACAGTCAGCCTCAGATTATTTCTCAGATTCAGTGCAAGATTCGGGCTCAGTCTCAAACTCAGCCTCAGTCACAGATTCAGTCTCGGCCTCAGGCTCAGCCACAGATTGTGTCACGGGTTCAGCCTCAGAATCCATCTCAGTCGCAGATTCCGTTTCAGCCACAAATTCAATCTCAAAATCAGATTATATCTGAGATTCAATCCCAAAATGAGATTCTGCCTCCGATTCAGATTATGTCTCAGATTCAGTCTCAGGCTCTTCCTCAGAATCAGTGCCTGTTCAAGGCTAAAATCAAAAGGAAGAAATTATACAGGAAGCTGTTTAGCTGGCTGCCACACAAAGTCCAAAGGAAATGACTACATAATGCCAAGTATTTGATTTTAATGCATGACTCTCAACCCTCTGGTATGTGGAGTCACTACTCCTTTTTCTCCTAATGCAGTCAGAAGTCTGACATATTTTTTTGGAATGGAGCAAAATTATATGACATTCTTTGACTGAACTACCCAGGAGGATTTAAATTTTAAAACTAGTTTTCCTTGGAAAATGAAATTGCTCAACTTTTACTTTAAAAATTAATTATACTATTTCTCTACGGTTACAATGGACATGATGCTTGCCTGAACTAGTTATGAAGGGGTTTGCACTTAAGATGCTTTTTAGGACATGAGTATATAGTTCATCACATCCTTTTTGATCTTTCAAATGGACAGCTATCATCTGTTAAAGCCAGAGGACTGTGATGGGACTGACATATGGAGCTTCAGTGGCTCAATTTTAGCTAAATAAACCACAGATTCAATGTTATGCAACAAAAATTGGTGTTTTGCCTCTTTTCTTTTAAACACAGCATATATTTCTCTGCACACAGAAACGTAAATTGGCAACTTCCGTATGAAATAACACAGCAGCTACCAAAACAATACTGCTTTTGATTTAGCCACAGTGCAGAACATGTAATTTGTCATGCTATATTGCACCTCTGTAATATGAACTTCAATTTCTTTGAATTATTAAAATTTTTGGAATCACAAGAAGTTTTTAGAATTACGTAAATATTACACTTTGTTTCACTTAATTTATTTGTTTGACTTTTGACAAAAATATCCTAAAACAAGGTAGTTTTAGGCTCTGTCATGTCAAATATCAAACATTTTACATAGTATATATGAAGAGTTTGTTTTCAAAAAATATTTGTAACAATCTCAAATATATGTTTTGTGTGTGTGTTTCATTTCATTGTGCATTCTAATTAATCTTAATTAAACTTAAGTTGGGGTATTGTGATTAGGTTTAAAAAACACAGCTAACTTACACAATAAAAACATTTAAAATTTCAGATGGCACAGAATATGTTGCATCTCAACTCTTCGCACATACACACACACACACACACACACATATATATATATATACACACATACAGTGGGGACGGAAAGTATCCAGGCCCCCTTAAATTTTTCAATCTTATATTGCAGCCATTTGCTAAAATCATTTAAGTTAAGAAAAACCCAGAATTTTCGACATTTATGCAGATTTATTACAAAAAACTGAAATATCACATGGTCCTAAGTGTTCAGTATTTAGTAGAAGAACCCTTTTGATAGAATACAGCCATGAGTCTTTTTGGAAAAGATGCAACAAATTCTTCACACCTGGATTTGGGGATCCTCTGTCATTCCTTCTTACAGATTCCGTCAGGTTGAATGGTAAATTGGAAGGTAAACCTCCGGCCCAGTTTGAGGTCCTGAGCACTCTGGAGAAGGTTTTCATCCAGGATATACCTGTACTTGGCCGGGTTCATCTTTCCCTCGATTGCAACCAGTCGTCCTGTCCCTGCAGCTGAAAAACACCCCCACAGCATGATGCTGCCACC
>JAUMHI010000051.1:6227680-6248232 GCA_032359435.1 Enteromius unitaeniatus
TACATAACCACTGTGTATATATATATATATATATATATATATATGTGTGTGTGTGTGTGTGTGTGTGTGTGACCCTGTACTACAAATCCAGTCTTAAGTTGCTGGGGTCAGTATGGGTCAAAATTAAGTCTAAAAGAAAATTGTGTCATCATGTCATCATTTCCTACTGTAAATATATCAAAACCTAATTTTTGATTATTAATATGCAACAATATTAAGTAGTAATAATACTAGAAATAAGCTTATTTATATTTTTGTTATTATTATTATTATTGCTGTTTTTATTTATTGTTAATATCTATTGCTTTTAACGTATATTTTTAACTGTCATTTTTGTTTTCTTTTTTTAACTGTCAACATAGCATACAGTATTACAATCCAAAAATACAGTATATTATACAATTGTCTGTCCTGGTACACAATAAGGACAGACAGGCGGTTGGTCTAAAAGCAATGAGCTCCACTCCTAGCATTCCCAAAGGAAAGCGGACACATGCTTCAGGTCTCCAAAGCCCTAAACAATCTGTGGCCTAACAGGCTTTCTTAAAAGACTTTGAGAGTCAAACAATGACATGTTGCAAGAGCGTGACGAAGCATGAAGAACCTATGATGAATTAAAAGTTTGGCTGCCTGACACACTCATGCCTTTATATGTAGAATCACCCTCTTAAACAAATCCACTCCAGAGCTATTCATGCCCTGGTAGCTTCCTTTGATTAATAAGCTGTTGCCAGGGGCAATGCACTATTTCGGACTAGATTCTGCTTCAACTTGGTATCCCCTCAAAAAACCCAACTGAATCTCTGCAGTGCGTGTAATATGACAAGAGCCCAAAATGTCAGCATCTCTCCACAGCTGCACTCGAGGGGTTGGGTTCTCTCTCCATGCCAAAGAGCAAGTGGACCTCACAGTCAGCCTTTATTCGAGAGAGCAGACGAGTTCAGTACCTTTAGCTGTTGTAATACACTCCTACAGGCCAGTGGCTCTGGAACAAAACAAACCAGAAAGGGCAGCATTACTAAGCAAGTCTGCTTGCGTTTGTCAGCAAGATGAGGTCACTTTTATAATGTTGTATGCTAGCTTAATCTTCAGTTTGCATGTATAATGTATGGTTCAGATTAGAAAATGAATAATTTATTGTTTACATTCTACTTTCGGGCTATGTTGTGTTTAAAGGCCATGTACCCAAGTGTTAATGTTTGCTAATATTCATTATACAAGCCCTGACATATCTGAGACTAATAACAGTGAAAGTGATCAGCATCAGAAACAGTACAAAAATGACTTCCAGATTACATGTATAGAAGAATATTACAGAATTCTGGGCTCTCTATCACCATCTATGGTTGAAACATAAAATTGAAAGTTACTAATGATGGACCAAGCCTTGTTCTTGCAATGTACATCACGTGATCTGACGGATCTGACAGACTTCACTAAGGTCACTAAAGAAAGTGAAGTTAAGAAGAAAGCCCTGCATAGACACATATCCAAAGTAGGTAGCATATCTGCTCTTATAATATTCTTTTATCAATGAATTAGAAGCTGTATTCTTAAAAAAAACAAAAAAAAAACAATAAATAATAAAATGATAAAACTTAATAAATCTACAACGTAAACCCAGTTTGTCACTGGGCCAATAACTTCAAAAGTAATATCTCTGTCTCTTCTTTACCACTAAAAGGTTAATAATAGTACCATAAGAGTACACATCATTACTCCCAACTATTAATATTTAAGAGTAAAGAGTGTGGGTACAACCCACACTTTTTTTGCTGACAGTGTATGCATACTTTTTTTTTGTTTTACAAAAAACTGGAATCTAAAATTAAGCTGCATTATAAAAAATCCAAATACAAAAATTGTAACTGGATCATACACACATTTTTTTGGAATTGCTTTGGATATGTGGGTCAAAATTACCCAAGGCTATGATAGTGGACTGAACTCTCCACACTTTCCAAATGGGTCAGATGATGTGTTCCTGTTTGTTGGTCTGTAAGAAGATGTGCAGTGAAGTGTGGGCTAAACATGAAGTAAACACAGGTGAACATGGATCCTTTCTCTCTCATTCACTCACTTCTTTACTTTATCTCTTAAGTCAACGTAGCAGCATTATCGGCATGACTGTCAGCAAGTATTCTAAGTATACTAAGTTTGGGTTTGTTTTTGAATAAAACCTTTTATTCGCACAAAAACTGCCTTTACTTGATTTCAGTTTCTTATATTTTAATATATTTTGAAATGTATTACTGCGATGCAAAGAATTTAAAATTTTCAGCATCTTTACTTTAGTCTTCAGTGTCACACGATCCAAAAGAGGTCATTCTAATATGCTTATTTGCTTATGAAACATATCTGCTTAAAGGAATAGTTCACCCAGAAAAGAAAATTCTGTTATCATAATTTACTCACCCTCGAGTAGTTGCAAATCACTCAATTTTATGTCACCATTGACTTCCACAGTATTTTTGTTTCCTACTATTGAAGCCAATGGTGACTGAAAACAGCCTGGTTACAATGTTTCTTCAAAATATCTTCCTTTTTGTTCGGCAGAACAAAGAAATAACCTTACTGACCTGAAGGTATGTGTATGTGTGTATATTTTGACAGCATGCTGGGTGAGTAATTAAAGAAATATTGCATAGTATGTGGAGGGGAAATGTGAAGTCTTTGTTCACTTTGTTCACTCCTATTGTAATATTCTATCCTTTCTCTTCCCCTCTTCTTGCTTTTATCTCTTTCACTCTCTCTCTAATCTGAAAAGTAGAACAGCCCCTTCCTATCACTTCACCTAAAAAAGAAAGCAGACGTGCTTCTGTTACTCAGACGGAGGAGGCATGGAGACAATGTATGATGGGCCACGTTCTCTCTGACCCCTCCCAGGGGAGCTTGTGTTTTAGTGGGGTTGGGACACAAGGGTGCACTAACTCTCTCCGTTCTTCTCCCGGTGGGGTTCTCCAGAGGGGGGGGTGCAGATCAGAGCAGCATGTGTCTCTGGAGATATAAAGTCTGTGTTTTGTAGGATGAGAATATGATATGACAGACTGCAGCAAAGGGCCACAGCTTACACGCTAACATCTATACACACAGATACTAACACGCTAAAAAAACGGACACACAGCCAAAAATAGATAAACACATTCGCAAACTAATGGCCATGAAATCAGTCAGCTCACTAATTTTGCAGCTCTAAATATCTTGAAATATTCAAGGAAAGGTCCTGACAGGCAGAGGGCATGATGATAGCTTTGTGCTCACGGCTCCAAGCTGTTTCCAGAGAGGTTGTACTTTTGGTGTCAATGTGGCAAAGATGTAAGGAAGAATCAACCACTGAAGAGCCAATAAAATCGCAGTCCTGCTGCATCACCGTTTTGTCCCTGGACCAGACATTTAACCTCATGCTGCCTCAGGGGAACGTGTCAGACCAGCATAGGTTGCTT
This sequence comes from Enteromius unitaeniatus, assembly GCA_032359435.1. Lineage (NCBI taxonomy): Eukaryota > Metazoa > Chordata > Actinopteri > Cypriniformes > Cyprinidae > Enteromius > Enteromius unitaeniatus. The sequence goes on from JAUMHI010000051.1 coordinate 6,231,124, forward strand.
TGGATAAAGCCATCTGTTTAGATTTTTAAGCGTTTTGTGGTTACAAGCTATGGTTACAAAATTTATTTCCTTGTTTCTATTTTTAGTCCGAGTTTAATTTGGAGAGAATAAAATCTGTTATATCCATAATGCTAGTTATAAAGCACATTAACCAAGATTTTGAATGTCTGTCACACAAGATTTTAAATTCATACTGTTCTTTTTCAACCATCAAATAATTCTGAATAAAAGTGATTCTACAAAAAATATCAATCTGCAGCTGTTTTCAAAATTGCTAAAAAAAAAAAGAATAAACAAATAATAATAATAATAAAAGTAGTTTCTTAAGCACCAAATATACAAATTAGAATGATTTGCTAAGGATCATGTACCACTGAAGACTGGGGTAATAGGCAAGAAAATAAAATATATTAAATTAGAAAACATTTAGTTAAAATGTTAACAATGTTTCACATTATTGTTGCTTTACTTTTGCCTAAATGAAAGCAGCCTTGTGGAGCCCAAGAGCCTTTTATGTTCAAAAACATAAAAAAAAAATATTATAGGCATCAAAGTAAACATTAAGTGTCAAACCTAAAGTTAGCATTATGTATTTTTATTTTATTTTATTATTTTTTATGAAGTCATTTAATAATATGTGGTTTTTTTTCAGCTGCAAATCAGAATATTCCAATGATTTATGAAGGATTTAAAACTATATTAACACTTTTTTGCTATATTTCAACATGCATATTTACCTAATTAAATTTAATATTACCAGACAATATTATTTAATATTACTATTTCAATCTGCTTTCTAAAGGCTGAAGATGAATTATTTCAGAAGCTCTAGTTCATTACAAAAACAAAACAAAACAAAAAAGCATACCCTTTATCCAAGGTGCCTTACAAAACTGTTGTAACTGTTCTGTTTTTCTTTGTAGGAGAAAATAAAAGACGCATTTTCTTATTTTTTGCAACATTAGTGGCACCAAACTGAATTGAAAAATGAGGTTTCGCACACACTTTCCCTGTCTTTCAGACATCATTTGGATGGCATTGGTTGAGCAATGTTGCTGTGTCGGCCTGTGCAAACAAATGAGCAATGCAGAAACAGCCACAGAACCGCAGTGTTTACACTTTTGGGGGGGAAATCAACTTACAAACGGCTTACGTAAATTTGTCTCTGCACATTAAGCCGGAATGGGAGAATGTATTTTAACTTCAAAAAAATTACACACATCACCTCGAAGGAAGAATTTCTTTGACAGAAGCTTTGCTCGCACAGAGAAACTTTAGTTCTCTATAACAAGGCATCGGATACAGAAGAATGGGACTTAATAACAGCTTTAATCGCATTAAAAACAAGCACAAGGTCTCCAGACACATTAGCCAGGAGGAAACTCTCTCCTCTCTAACCTTTGTTAAAAGCTTTTTTAATTTATTTACTCAGGATATTCCATCATCATGGAACAACAAACAGCTATAGACTTGCTATTGATTCCACAACCTCATTTTGCTGTTTGTTCTCTGTCTTAGTATCATCCCGATTCAGCTGTTCATCTTTGCAGTCCACTCTTTGAGCAGTACAAGAGGTCGTGGAGGTCTGGAGTTGCTAGGTGACTCTGGACAGGAAGATCAGAGAACAGACGTGACGGGAGACCCTTGACATGGAGCTTAGCGCAGAGACGTCACTGCTCGTGTTTGGGCTGGTTAATGACAAGCAAAGAGTAGAGGCTCCTTCTGGCCTGTTCGCGCACACACACATGCTCAGATGAGAATGATATACATAGACAGGATCTAAGCACCAGAAGATATTTTGAATCCCTGTTAATTGGCCCAGAAGAGGCACGAAGCGAAAATAATCCCGCTGACAGGAAACGTCCTTCAAACAAACACAAACCCCTGAAACGTAGATGCCGAAATGCGAATCATTAGATGCAAACACAAGTCATTTGTGCCATGTGTTCAGATGCTGTACGAAGCTGCTTTTCGCTCTTTCACAGTAATGTCAGGTACTGTATTTCTCTGCGAACTGATTGAAGGTCTCTGCAACTTGATGAAAGCTGGTATGTTTTCTGTAAATCTAGGAAGACAAGCCTGACTGACACAAGTAACAAAAAGACATTAAAAAGTCTTGCACTACTATATCATTCATCTAAATATTACCCAAATGAAAAATTAAGATGCATATTTGTAAATATTTTATTAAACGTAATATATTATAGACCAAATTTTTGCAATTTTTTTGGAAATTACACAAAATTGTAATATATACCTGTTTTGTTTTTACATTTTCAAAAATCATGTTTTTTATTATGTTATCATGTTTTTATTGTGCTTTTTTTATATAACAAAATTACCCAACTGCAGTTTGATAGCGATTAATTTCTGAGAATTTCTAAAAACTTTTCGCTTTCAGTCAAAATGCATCTAAACTACATATAAATCTTAGTTAATGTTAATTGGAATATTTACTGCATTATAAAATCAAGCATTTATCTGTTAATTATTTAATAAATCTGAGATAACATTTTTATGTTTTACGTTAAATATATATATATATATATATATATATATAAAGAATATCAGTAAATATTGTATCAAATGAAACTCACTGTCTCATTGCAAGACTTTAAAAGACTTTAAAATCGCGATTTATGTTATTTTTATATTTTGTAAAACTTTAACTAATATTAATTTATGCAACTTGAAATAGTAAAATGCAAATGAACATTGGCATGTGCTGATTGCATCCAGCTGCAGCTGATCACTGCGTGAGTATAAATGAGTAGCTTGTGCACCCGCGATCACATCTCATTCGATCAATGCCAGGGGTTAGAGCAATTGAAAATAAAATTATTATTTACAAAATAAAAGAAGATATTATGAGAAGTAAACAATGAGACAGTTTTAAGGGCTTTGGAATTGTTGGATAGAAGAAGAGTATCATATTTAAGGTCCTTACAGAAAATAAGAAAGTAAAGTTTAGCACCTTGAAACTTACTTTTGTGCAAAAAGAATTTTGCAAGATAAACTAATTTATCAAAAACGATTTGTCCTTTTCTTCTTTTCTAAAATTATGACAACCAAATAAGACATCTTTAAACAACAAAAAGAAACTCTTTGTCGCAAAAGCATTTATAAAAGTACAAAAATCCTTCCAAAAATAAATTAGTACATGAATATTTCCAAAAAAGATGGGGCATAGATTCATCTTTAGACCCACAAAATGAGCATAAAGAATCAATATCTGGAAACATTTTTTTTTTCATATTAAGCTTTACAGGGTAAAAAAGATGAAGTAACTTGTAAGAAACATCTTTTACCTTAGTTATTAGACATTTGGATGACAAGGGCCACACTTTCTTCCATGGAATGTTGTTGTACAGGCCACATAGTATACAGTGTTAACCACATAATGCTTATTTTAGGATTCAAACATTTAAATACACATATGTACTAGTAAAACAATACACTTAGAGCTTGTAAAATACACAAAGATGTCTATAAAAACAACAATAACAATCCATTCAAATTTAATTTGCAGATTAGTTTTATTCATATCAGAAACACATATTATAAGTAGCTTTTAAGTAAACTCTGTTCTTCACTCAGTTCACCAGGCACTTACTATCATGTATTTCAGGAGAAATGTATTAATTTATGTGCAGTAAATCCAACTGATGTGACTCTCTGAACTGCAGGGTGAACAAACATGGTGGCACCTTTCTCATGTTATAGATCACGATCAAGATAATTTATAAAGGTAATTCACACTTATTTACATATATTTGTGAATCAGAATATCAGATTGTTCATGACACAGTAAGCAAGATTATGAATATTTTAAATAAAAAAGGAAAAACTAAATAAAAGTGATCCATCTGTCTTACAGCGTCTTATTGTGCTTGCGTCATGTGACAAGCAAGACGCGTTGCCATGAACAGTAAAGGCGAACTTTCTTTTCTGTCTGTGAGAGTTTGTGTAAGTTTTGGGAGATAAAGGGATGGGCCCTGGGGAATGACTGACAGTAGTTCTCGTTTAGAGGACTGGGGGTTAGTAAGAAATCATTCTCTCAAAGAATGGTTAAATGATTCTGTCTACTTTCTCCTTGGCCTCCCCAATGAATTTCTGGGAGTTGAGGTTAATACCCAGAAATTTTATGCAGTTGCTGGGGTGTAGAGATTTGTCATGGGCGATGGGGATGCCTAGGTCTGTGAAGACCTTTTAATACATTTTTCAAGTCAGCGGCTGGGAGGTAGTGGGAGGGAAAGATAAAGAGAAAATCTTGGAGGTGGATAAGATGGTTTATTTGATAATTATTGGAAAGGATCCAGCAGATCTCTTCGGAGAGCATGCTTTTGCATCTGAAGGTGAGACGGACGGTGAAGTAGAATTGAATTTGCCATTGAAAACAGAAAAGGTGCCAAAAGTCAGGCTGGATGGGCATGACTTTAAAGGCGGAGGTTATGTCTACTTTAGCCATTCATGCTCCTTTTTTTAAGATTTGCATGGCTTGCTCGACGGTGTGGTAATTAAGTGTAAATTCTTCTATGGGGATGAGGCTATTGATACTTGGGATAGGTGAATTGTGGGGGGGAAGAAAGATCGATAATTAGATGTTTCTTTCCTGGGAATTTTTGAGTGGCAATCCCGATGGGGCTGACCCGAAAGGTGCTGAAGGGAGGGGAAGAAAAGGGGGCCGATCATGAATTTTGCTTCTAATTCTTTTTTGATTAGAAGCTTGATAGATTCTGGATCAGTCGTGGCTGATTGGAGGTTATGGCAGATATAAGATTGGGAGGGGAGGCTGCAAATTCCGCGGTGAAAACCTGATAATGGTGAATGCTCGGTTATGTAAGTCTAGGTCGAGGGTGCCCCAGTATGGACACTGGTTCCACTGGGACACCCTCAATGTGGCTTTAGCGGAGAACATCTTGTGGTATGTATAGAAATGTGTTCCCCCATAGGAGGACGCGAGCACCGCTATAAATGCTCGCCTTAGTCATTAAGCTTGCACCTCCTATAGGGAAAAATGGTACAGATGATGTCTGTGAATCTGGTGAAGGCAATAGAAAATTCAGGAAAAGTGAGGGTTCTGGATGGGTTGGAGTGGGAATGTTTAAAGGTGAGGGTGAATTTGCCGCAATCCACCCGTCGGTCTGCAGGGCTGGGGAAAAAGGGGGAAAAGAGAGAAAATAAGTCAACATCCGTACCTGCCAGAATCTGAGCTCGGATGGAAGGCAGCACGACTCAGAGGCTGAAGCGTTGGCTGGGATGGGGGGAAGAGGGAAGCAGTGGAGAGAGAAAAGGGGAGATGAGAGGAGGGAAGGGAAAGAAGGGAACTGAAGAAGGGAATGGGGTTGGGGCGGAGGTAGGAAGGGGGTTAACGGGAAGAGTAATGGAGGGGAAAGAAGGGAAGGAAGACTGAGAAGCAAATTAATGTAGGGGTGCCACCTGAGGGTTAGGAAAGTCCGTGGGTCCAAGTCCTGGGTTGTTAGTGCCTGAAGGGAAAGAAATGAGGAAGATGAGGAAGGGAATCAATCAAGGGTATTTAAGGTGGAGGCTGACGAACCTGATTGGATAATGATTAATAGGCTGGAACCAGCTGTGGCTAGCGTTCGTGCGTGTTCTTCCCAAAACTATGTTTACAATCATCCCTTTTTAAGATTTAGTTTTAAACCAGAAGCTTTAGGGAAACAAAAAGTTATGAGTTTAATAGCGACTGGAATTTGTGATTTATTTAAGAAACAAAGTGATGTCATTAGCTAGCTGACTGATAAGTATATGCTTATTGGCAACAGTAATACCCTGAAGATCACTACTTGAAAGGAGAGAGGAAAATAAGTAAGGCGAGACAGGGCAACCCTGACGAACACTCTTGCCTGCTGAAATCTAGGTGATGTACCCCACTTAAGATTGATTGAGTAGTTGGCGTTATTATAGAGTTCTTATCATATTGTAGAATGGATCAACAAATCCAAGCTTTTTGAGAGATGTAAAGATAAATTCATGATTGAAAAAGTCCAATGCTTTGTATAAAAATAGAATCAAACTATCATCATTAAAATATGAATACACTCTATAATTAATATCTGCTAACTCTTTATTGTGATGGTCTCCCAAAAGACACTCTACTGACTTTAAGTAACTTTGCAAGAACATCAACTTATTCAAACCCTAACCCTACCAGTCTACTAATACTCTGCTAGAACTCTATTGAGAGTTAGTAGATATGTAGGTGCAATGTTACTTATATTCAACAGAACCATCATCAATAAGAAAGTGAAAGGGACCATCAAAATAAAGTGAAAAACACTTAAGTCTTTTAGCTAGAATCCAAGCAAATATTTTATAGTCATTATTGAGCAGACAGATGTGTCGCCCATTGTCTATCAAAGCAATGTATTTTTTGGGCTTAGGTATTAGAGTTAGTAGTCATTGTGTTAAGCTTGGAGGCAGATTTTCTAACTGACTACTTTCTGATAACATCTCAAGTAAGAATGGGGCCAACATCATCAGCAAAGCATTTGTAAAATTCAGCTGTTAGGCCATCCGTGCCGGGAGACTTGTTATTTTTGAAATCTTCAATACCTTCAATTATATCATTAGACTTATAATTGATTACATCAATTAGACTTATAAAGTTCACATCTCATTCGAAAAGACACTCTAGTCTTGTAGAACGACGCAATCGATCACCAGACAAACAAGAGCCAATAGCTTTTCACAACAGCATGACTGATGGCAGGTTTAGGGGTAGGTGTTGGGTTACATGGTCATAAATGAATATAAATAAAAAACAGTTGTGACCGATTACAGTGAAAAATCACACCCCATATTCAATGGTATCCATGTTATCCATGCGTGGATCACGGCTCAGGCCTGTCACTGACTTACATTGTTATCTTTTCCGTGAGCCCATCACAAAAATTTTAACGATTCCATGACACTTACAAGGAGTCTGTGGTCATTACACAGAATTCTGTGAGATCAAGTTGATAATCTCTTACTGTCGAGTGTCATAAACACCTGTTTTGTTTAAGACTGGAAAATTATCAGTGTGCTTATGTCTTTAATAAAGGACCGCATATTGTATGTTCTTATCAGTCCACTGCATGCTCTCTAATTACACAGATAAAACTAAAGTACAGGGCAACTAATAACCATGAGCCTGTCAATCATTAAGGGTCATGTCAAAGACCTTATCAACAAATAATTTTGATTAAAACCACACAATGTGCGTAAGCATATAGTGTAAAGTACATAAGTGCAAACAGTGTAAATGCAACAGCAGGCCAGAATTGGACTTTTACACTGCCTGTGTTTCTGCTGCATGAAAGAGCTCTGTACAGGATTTTAGTATTTCCTTCATAAACAGACACATGTGATAAATCGATACTGTATTGGAAAGGAGCCACTGACAATTATCACAAACATGATCATCAGAAAATCCTATTTAAATGAGTAGTGGCTCCACATTTAGAGTCAAATGACACAAGGAACAAAAGTTTAATGGTTCACTCATGACCCTATTATTCAGAGGCAGACATTAGTGAAGTATTTTTACTTTACTTTTTCGATTTTAAAAAGTATTCTGTAGTTTGTGTTTTTCTTAGGAAGACTTGACTTGAATCCAAAGCATAACGTATTTTTTTTTTACTGCACTGCATTTAATTTAATTTTTTTTTTAGATTGAGTAAATCTTTTTGTTTTATCTGAGCTGAAATTAAAAAACCAAAGTAATAAACGTCTAATGTAATTAAGTATTAAATTATATTTAATATAATACAGTAAAAAGTACAATATTATGCGTTGGAATGTTGGAAATTGCTTTACAACAAAATAAAAATACTTGTGTTTTGTGTTGTTAAATGCTTTCTTCACTTGCTTTTTTTCTGTGATATCTGATAAATTCCGAACTGCATGAATCTGTCTCTTGCAATTGTTTTTGGATTGGGTAGAACATGTTTTCTATAAATTAAAAGTTTATAACCGCTTATACATGGAGCACTGACCAAAGCAATGATCACTCCATTAATGTTTGTTATAAGTAAGTTCATCAACAATAACAGGATCAGGAAAAGGAGATTATGTATTTATCCATGTTTACCTCAGTTGTGTATCTGTCTAAAACAGTAGCATGTTGTACCGTGAGAAAAAGAGAACTACTGTAAGTGAGTGTGTGTAGCGATAAGATAATGCTAATTTAATAACAGACAGTAAATACTAAGAGTGACAGCGGAAATGGGAGACACTGGGTTGGAAAGTAGATTTGTTAAAAAGTAGAAGGGGGATGGGGTGGTGGGTGTTTGGGCAAAAGTAAACAGACAGCAGAAGCACTGAAAGACACACAAACTCAAACAGATCAAACACTATCTGGCTGTTACAGTGCTGTGAACACCAGCTCATGCAGGAAACAGGAGTTTCTACTTTATAACCGTGATTCAACTGCAGAAGGTGAGTTACATTCTTTCACTGCTCTTTTTGTAAGAAAGCTAACTTTTAAGCAATAACTTAAAAAAAAAAAATAGAAATATACATGGACAGGATTTTATTACCTGAAAAACAATATATATATATATTTTTAAATATTTTATATATATTATACCAAGTGATAAAATGTAAATGTTGGTGTTTGCAGAAATTGTAGTACATTTTGGAAAATCTAGATAGATAGATAGATAGATACAGACATACATACATATTATTTTGCAAATAAACTCTTCATGTATGTATGAAGTGACTCTTTGGTGGACCGAAACAGATAACTCTCTTTTTTTTTTTCTTTGATTTTCCAAAATCATGTTTTTAAAAAAATAATTTTTTTTTTGCATAAAACTTGCAGGTTCAAATATTTGTCATTGTAAAATGCACTGTGAATCACAGAAGCAAACCCATAAGCAGTTCTGTTTAATATAAGCAAGTGATAAAATATAGATGTTTCTGTTTGTCCTACATACTGGAAAATCTACAGACTGCCACCTGGTCATTTATTTGGGATTCTAAACAAAGAAGCTAAACACTGACAAAAGTGGCAAGGTGGTACAGTGAGCAGAAAGAATTATTAGTTCTCATCATTGTTTAAAGATAGATTATAGATAGTTATCATTATCTTCCGTTCATGCTTCACGTCAGCAAACTGAGACCACACACCTAGACAATGTCCAGCAGTATCATGGCTATAATTCTTGATCATGCTTCAGGTGACGAATATCCTGTATCTTTTTTGTAAAGCTTTTTGTTCGATAGACGGTTTGTTAGTTATTTTGGTGGCTGAAAAGATTGACAGCCTAGAGAGTGCAGACTCTCTGCTGCTAATTGCAGCTCCAAGTGTTTGATTCACTGTTAATTGAGGGGAGAATATTGTCATCAACCTCATACTTGCACCTTTAGACTATTCATTTATTTGAGCGTGATTCACCGAGTGAATACGCATTGCATGAGCACACATTTCTCTGCATGTGATCCTTTCTCAGCAGAGGCTAAAAGCAGGACTCATGCATTGTAATAGATCCAACTGACCAGTTAATGTCTGTGATGTTTAAGAAAGAAAAAGGTCTTTTGACAGGTTTAATAGGACAACAGACAAATGTATAACTTGTATGGAATTTTGTCATGGAAACATATTTCAGCTCATGTTTCTACTCCACAGAGAATGCTGAATCAAAGTGCCTTAATTGTGCCGTTGCTATCAGCCGTCTCTCACCTGCATTTATGTTTATGAGCATTCCTTGCAATCTGCCGGTTTTCAGACCTCTACCCTAAAGGTGTGAAATGAAAATGCTTGTTCTTGTGTAAATATGTTCCTGTGGTAACAAACGAGTGGGAGAGAGATTACGGTCTTAACTACAGGGAGATGCCAATCAAATATACACAGAAGAAATTACACAGAGCAAATTGATATTGCCTCATCTTTAGCCACACTTTTATTCAATTTGTCTACCTTTGACTAAAAGACATCCTTCTATTACAAATTGCTTTTTCACCTACAACCATATTTTGTGTTTGCATGATCATGCATGCATTTTTGATACATTTCTCGCATCGTGCTGTTAACTTCCAGTTTAAATGAATGTTGTGATATTTCTGACATTACGTTTGATGGATTTTTTGTTGCACTCTCAGAAATAAAAATACAAACGCTGGTTCACGCAGTGAAATTTTTCAGTATTTATATTCATATTGGCCTTGTCAACCTCCATATAGCAACTCAACTTCAATCTTGCTATGATAAATAACTATTGCTACCTTGCAAGGCAAATTTGTTAGTAGTTTAAAGCTGCAATGTGACTTAACCTTAAATTTGGTTTGATGGTATTGCTAAGACACAAACATCCCTGAGTTTTTACATGAATATCAAAGGAATATGAAATTGTATTGTCTGTTTATTGTTTATTTCTTTCTTTTGCAAATATGTCAGTTACTGTAAAATCTGCATGAACACCAATGACACAGTGATAATGTGCTTTTCTCTCTTTGTAAGTATCTGTGCGACCCACTGTCATCTCTTACTGTGATTTTATCTCAGTGTTCATCAGTGGATACTAATGCAGCTTTGAATGCAAAATACACTAAAAAATTAATCAACATCCATGCACCGCTGTGACTTAAATTCAAAATTAATATTAAAAACAAACAAGAGAGAAAAGGAAAAGGAAAGTTACATATAAAAGAGATTATTCTCTGAGATCTTATCTAACTCAGGCCTTTTTGTCCTTGCAGTAAACAGGGGCCAAAGTTTTGCATTAAATTTGCATTCAATTTAGATTCAGATTTGCATTTTTTTTTTTTTTTGGTGACCTTCCAGAAGACATAATACCACAGAATATCAGACAAGCGCATTCATTAACATTTCTTTGCGCTAACACATAAGTTTCGAAATATGAATGGCAAAGAATAATCCAAACCATTTCTTCAAAATGATAATACATTGCTTCTTCCAAAACTTTCAAAGCAAAATATCCAGTGAGTGGACATAACATATGATTAACATCTGATAAACATATGAATCTGGCAATGTTTTATTCTTTTTTATTGTTGTACTGTACGTTAAATGGCAGTTTGGAAAATAAATGTCTGGTGTATGGCAAGCCTATCCAAGCACATTGGAAGTGTAAAACTGTACCGGGTGAGCTACTAAGCAAGTTTACTACACCAGAAAAAAATGTGGAGATGGGTTTGTGATGCAAATGTCAAAATGTATTACCTTTTAAATTATGAGCTCATAACAGTTTTGTACAGAAACTGATGTTTTATTCTCTCTAGTGCTTATCTCAGCAGTTTTTTTTTATGAAACTAGATTGCTAAAAGAAAAAAAAAGTTTTTAGCTAAGTGTTTTCTCTTAAAACCTATTCACAAAGCTCCTGAGACAAGCTTTTACTAAGAAATACAGAGAATTCTTAAGCTAAGTGTAAGGCTGGGGTTGAGCTTATTGCTATGGATGATGTCAGCATGCTTGTGCTACCAGTTGAGTCAATGTTGCTGTGCGGGAAGAATGAGGAATCTGAAGCAAATCTCATGCAAATGAGTGACACTTTCCGAATTTCAGTTGTATTTAAAACTAAGTTAGGCTGTTTTGTAACATTTTAAGCATTATACAATTCATATTTACTGGAGTTTTATTTATTTATTTATTTGTTCTGTAACCATGTTCTTTTTCTTGTAGGAATTAATCTGAGCTGATGGCCACAGATGTTAATATTATGACAGTTAACAGCACCCCTGTAATGTAATGTTTGAGAAAGCAGATACCACATGGAGTCCTGACTGAACTACTTTGTGAATTACTCTGACTACAAGAACAGAAATCTCCAAACGTTCCTCTTTAAGAAGTTAACAATGTTGTCCACTGCCCTGCAATGGGTGGTACTGGTGGCCTTCATCGCACTGACCATTTGTGGAAATGTGCTGGTTTGTCTGGCCGTGGCCACCAGTCGGCGTCTGCACCAGATTAGTAGCTGTTTCATACTCTCCCTGGCTGTGACAGACTTGCTGCTGGGTTTGCTGGTACTTCCGCTCTCTGCCATGCTAGAATTACGCAATGGGAGATGGCCCCTCGGGGGTGTTTTTTGCAATATCTACATATCTATGGATGTGATGCTCTGCAGTGCCTCAATCCTCACCTTACTGGCCATTAGTGTTGATCGTTACCTTGCTATTTCCAAACCTCTCTGCTATCCCAGGAGGGTCACACCTCGTCGAGTGGGGATCACTCTGACTGTGATTTGGATGTGCTCTCTGGCTGTGTCCTTTGGGTCTATTAACTTAGGCTGGAACACACCTGACTATAGAGTACAGAACCTAGACTGGAACATGTGGGATGAAGGAGAGGAAGGCAGGACCTGCCGCTATGAATGGAATAATAATTATGTGCTGCTGAAGGCCTTTCTAATCTTCTACCTCCCTCTGCTGGTTATGTGTGGAATGTACCATCGCATATTCTGTGTTGCACGTGAACAGGTATGTTTCTCCAATAGGTCAATAACATGAGGTCATAGGTAAATTAATAAATTAAGTACATTTCAAATAAGGTAAAGGTTAAAATAATGTACATCATGTTTCACTACAATGAGTGCAATGTTCCATTTCTCACTCTCTCTTCTTGTCTCACTTTCAGGTTCGGCGTATACGTGCAACCACTCCTTCATTCGCACAGGCTGCAAACGCAGTTGCCACTGCACGGGAACACAAAGCCACGGTGACCCTGGCTGCAGTGCTTGGTGCCTTTGTAATTTGCTGGTTCCCATATTTCACCTACTTCACATGGATGGGTATGTGGGCAGAGACCCATCCGAACAAACTGACCCACTCTATTGTTCTTTGGTTGGGATATCTCAACTCTGCTCTGAATCCTATTCTTTACCCAGCTTTGAACCGGGATTTCCGTCGGGCATGCGGACAGCTTCTCTGCTGTAGACGTGTCAATCAGGGGGAACTTCCGTTTGTTCACCCCTTTTAAATGAACAGATTTTTGCAACAGTAATTCACCTGAACTCATTTCAAACTATAGTGAATGCATCAAGTAGGATAAGAATGACCTGCTGGAGACTGATCAATGGCAATGAATAAGAATATCAGACTCAACAATATACAACTGTAACTTCAATTTCCATGGGTCAAAGATATATGATACTCTTCTGATAATGTTCAGGACATGACTTTTTTATTAACCTATTGATATGGCTACGCTGTTCTCTGTGATACTTAAAAAGTATGTACGCAAGAATGACAAACCATCAGTTTTTTTGTTTAAAAACATACCTGTTAACATAATGTGGTCTTCATAAAATGGTTGCAGCTCATTTAAAGAATCTCTGGTAATGAATAAAACTCTTAGGAGCAACACACACACTCTCACACATCCATAAAATACATACAGTCAGACAGTAAGATAGAGAGTTATATACTGTTTGTATTACATTATATACAGTACATAAGTTTTGCAAAGGTTTTTACATAAATTTTCATACATTTAAAAATATTTTTCAAGAATTAGCTCTGTACTGCATAACATTGTATTGTTTCACAAGGTTGCCTGGGTACTTAATCAATTATATACACTTTTCACTAAAAAGTTGTGAATGTTGTTCAAAAATAGTGCTGCCCTTCTGTCAATCACTGAAAATTTAATAAAAACCAATTAATCTTAAACCTGATTGAACTAAACTGTAAAATTTCATTTATTCCGGAATGTGATTAAGTATTCTGGGTAAGCTTGTACATCATTAAAGATTACAAACATGGTTGGGTTTTTAGCATTATCAATCACACTGTCATAAAGATCAACGCCTTCTGAACTCCTTTTTGGAGGAGTACGAAGACCTTTTTTTCCTTCAGTAAAGTCACCAACAAGCACCCTGGCAAGGTACATGCACTTTTGTCCTTTGGAATCAGGTTTAGAGTAGCCTTTTGCTGAGTATTTTGGGTCCACAGCAAAATATGTACCATTCCCATACATGGCTCCTAAAAACAGACAAAAGTTCATCTTAAATCTGTTAATCTTAAAATACAAACAACACTTTTCGGATTATGGTACGTGTTAGCTATACCATTAATTCCAGCAAAGCTGCGATTGAACCCCTGGTTGTTTATCTGATTGATTGTATGAGGGCCAGTTCCATGGAAGAGACACCTTTCATTGTTTTTGTGCTTGTTTTTGTCTTCCAGTTCCTCCTTTTTGATCATGTAGTTTCTCCAAAGTGCACAATTCTGGACTCTTTCAATCTGGGTACACCAGAAGAAATAAATATCATGGTACACTAAAAAAATGCTGGGTTAAAATAAACAGAACCAGCAATTGGATTGGTTTGACTCAGAAATGGATTTAAATGTTTAACCCAGCCTTCTTGGCAGTAACTAAACTTCTGAGTCAAATCAACCGAATGTTCAAAATTACAAACTTTTAAAACTACTTTAGACAGATTAGTTGTAAATGTTTGGGTCAAATATAAATGTGTTTTACTTTAACGATGCTGCTGGACAGTCCAGTTTTTCTGAATTCTTCCTCCACTTTTTTAAATTCTTCTGAGCTGGTTTTGAGTTCTATAAGAACTACTGACTGTCCTTTCATGTCCTTCCAGGTTAAAGGCAAAAAATTCTACTCTATTCATTACTATGTTTCATATGCATTTATGTTTCTCACCTTTCAGTTGTACTCTGTTTAGTTCAATTTTCTTTTTTCCTCTTGTGGCCACTTTGTAAACTATGTCTGCTTTATATACTTCACTGTTAATCTTGATTGGCATGGAAGTCATTTGGTCGTGGAAGGCTTCTTCCAAATCGCAATTAGTGAAAGGATCAAATGCCTTAAATTTGCGACCCCTTCGATATTGCCACTCAACTGTACTGCTGGTTAATATTGCCATCCTTTTTCGTTTTTCAGTGCTTTCCACACTGCAGATAATGTCCCGAATACGAGTCTCTGCAGTGTAAACGAATCCTGTTGGGCCCTTTATTTTGATGGAACAGTCTTGGTCTTTCTTCTCATAGGTGACATTTACTTTGAGCTCCTTTTTTATGTTCCTTAACATTTTTAATTCCTTTTTGGTGAAATGAGCAATGGCTGGATCACAAATTGTGTGATTCCTTTGATCCTTGTCAATCATGCCGTTGATGATGGCACTGGCCTTACTCAAACACTCTGTTGTCTCACTACATAGTTGAAACACAGCTGGCTCAATTTCTTTAAAAACTACGTTTTTGCCTTTTGTTCAAAATAAATAAAAAAAACATTAAAAGTATAATATAATGAAACACAAGTATAACATTTTTCATATTGCTAGTCAAGCTATTATTTAACTTACTTTTCAGCATGCTTTGATGAAAGTCAGCCAACATTCTTGACTGGAATATAAGGAACTCCACATTTTTTACATGATCTGGCTTTGTCCTTGCAAATTCAACAACTGCACTGATCATTGCATCTGCAACATTAGCTGGTTTAGCTTCACCTTGACCTAAAGGATCAATTTAAAAAATGTAGTGATTAAAAATTAAAAATTGTAAAAATTTAGAGTTAAATTCTATAGATTATTAATTACAGCAAAATTTCAACAAGCACAACTGTTTAGTTAGTAAACTAACTGAAATGAACTGAATGGACATTGCTGGTTTTATCATAAAAAGCATCACCTGTGCCTAGAGCTGGGAAAGCAACAGAGGACATTTTCCGATCCTCACATAGCATCAGAACAGACAAAACCTTTTTCTGAATGTCAGCTGGACTACTGCTTCCAACAATGTGTATGATTTCTTTACATGGGAGATTGCCAGATGAGGTCACAATCTCTGTTTTCTGATCATTTATCTTTTTACCTATGAAAAAATACACATATTAATGATCAAATATTTTATATACCTCTCTCAAACTATGTATCAAAAGCAAAAGTTGGTCAATTAGACAGATGGTTAACATACCCATTTTTATTAATTCCTGTTCTACTTGTAATCCAGCACCATCTAAAATGGCCTTGGATACCCCTAGGAAGACATTGTAATTTTTTTGTCTTAGTAAAAGCATGATTATAATTTATTTGAAATCAAGGATTAGTAAAGTAAATTCTCAGTTGAAATAAATATATGAAGTTTTAACCTGATTTTAAACTAAATGTCTTATTTGAGGAGTTGACAATTGCATCAGTTCTTTCTTTGGTTATGTCCCCTGATGAAACTATCAGAGTCAGATTATCGATTTTCATAGCATACACCTTAAAACAGGAACTGGAGACTCTGCTTTTTGACTCTAAATATAAAGAAACAAAGATAGATTTCAGTTTTTTCTAGCCCAATACAACCAAAACAGGTTTTACAGTTGTAATTATTTTTGTGCAGTCAGCATGTGTACCTTGAGGAATGTCATCCTTCTCCTTTTCCAGCATGTCATCTTGCTGGAGCACGGCCACAAATCCATTTTCCCTCGCAAACATTGAAAGCATAATTTTACCCTGCTTCATGAAGTACTTCTTTGCTCCTGCTTTATTAATGATCAGTGTGTCTGTGTAGAGATCATCTGCCAAACTTTTAAAGGAAGTCTCAGCTTGCTGGACAAAAGTACGCTCTCCAGACAGTTTGATCTGGGGTTTCTTTGGATCAAAACTCACTTTCACCTCATTATACTTTGTAAAATGCTGCCATTTTTGGGATTTTCTGTCTTTTATGAATTCAGCCACTGCATGTGATTCGACGTGAACATTTTCTTCAACTGTGGTTTGTGATTTGTTGCTTTCTTTCAATCTGAAAAAAATTTAGCAAAATAATAATTAGTCAAAAAAAAATAAAAAAACCTTACTGATAAGATGTTTAACCATGGTCACAGCAGTGCACTTAAAGCTATCAGATTCATTTGCACAGTATAGCAGAGCCAAACATGTAATTACTAAAACAATGTTCTCCTACAGTACAAGCATCTATGCTTCAATCACCAAACATTACATAGTGTACCTTTAAAATATTTCTGCAAATCACCAACTAATTCACAAATCTAAGCTCAGGTGCACCTCATTACTGCATGAGTATAAGAGGGCACGAGCAGGTTTTCGCTGAAGAGCCAAGCCG
Source organism: Enteromius unitaeniatus (assembly GCA_032359435.1). NCBI lineage: Eukaryota > Metazoa > Chordata > Actinopteri > Cypriniformes > Cyprinidae > Enteromius > Enteromius unitaeniatus. The sequence continues at coordinate 6,248,161 of JAUMHI010000051.1, forward strand.
GCATCAGCGCGACCTCGCGGCAGGAGAAAGTGTAATGTCACCGTTCCCTCCTTCAGGGAACGTGGGTTACAT
>JAUMHI010000051.1:6261945-6277185 GCA_032359435.1 Enteromius unitaeniatus
TTGGCAGCACTAATATATATATATATATATATATATATATATGTGTGTGTGTGTGTGTGTGTGTGTGTATGATGAATATATAAATATTGAACCTGATTTGAAAGAAAATGTCTGATTTGAAGAGTTGACAATGGCATTACTTTCTTTATCAGCACTATCTGTGTCTATCTGTATCTGATAAAGGCTTCTAATCAGAAAGATCTGTATATATATATTATTTTATTAAAATTTGATTGCAGAACTTTGTTATTACAATAAACCTAAACAGCTATAACTTTTTTTTTTTTTTATTCCAGACACCTGTGCAAGAAACTTCAAAATCTCTTCTTTAAAACAAGAACCAGAAAGAGGATTAGATTCAAGCGTTCTAGTAATATATTCATTTGAATTTCGACATTACCTTTGCAGACCTACACTCAAAATTCTGATGTGATTTTCTATTACCAGTGAAGTATCTGGTCTACCAGAGTAATAGGGCTGGTTACTACTTTAAATCTGATCATTCTGGTTACATCAAGAAAGACAGCATGTGTATAATCAAGTTTGAAACATGTTGGTTATGATAGACCTTTAATTCGCCTGACTGGCCTACCTTCAACTAAGCATGTCTCTCTTATCGCTCATCATGTCCTGTGTCTGACAAAGTGCACTTAACCTGTCTTTCAAGTAAATGTTGGGATGAAGACAGACACTACATCCATACTTTTCACTTGTCTATGTGTGGTTATGTATGTCAAATCCATAAATGAAGAGAAGAAGGTTTTACTATTAAAGAACATCAGCCTTGCAGTATACTGGAAAGCTGGGGCCGCTCTTCAGGTGGAATAAGGAGTCTGAAGCCCCTAATATTTTCAGTAAAGCCTTAAATGTTTTTATTACTCTTTAATGTGCATAAAAAATGTAACAGAAATCAATGAAACAGCCCTGCTGAAAAAAAAAAGATAGGTTTTTGAAGCTGGGATGCTTAAGCTGGTCCTTTTCTGGTTTATGCTGGTCCTTTGCCAACATGTGACCAGCATAACCCAGCATCCCAGCTTCAAAACCTACCAGAACATGCTGGTTTTTTTTAGCATGGAGAGACTGATCTGACTGATATAATCACCAAAACAATACTTGTACAATTACAATTTTGTGATTTTACGAACTTTAAGAAGTTTATTTATTAAAAACTCTTTACATAAGTGCAAATTTAAAAACAACATTATAGAGATGTAGTGTAATCAGTAACATAAATGGGGTTTGGAGGTTTATTTGATTTTGATTAAGCAGCCGTTCACATGGCTTTGCGCTGAATCATCTGCCGGCCCCTAAGGTGGTTCAGAGAATGGTTTATTTTCTTTGTTAAATTTATTATTTAATGTTACCTAATTTCATTTATTCAGATGTGGTCTTACAGTGGTCTTTCATCCCCTATAAAGCCGAAATGTTCAGCTTGAACCCTTTTTCTTTAGCAGGCTTTACTCAATATGTTAAATTAGCAGGATAAAAACAAACCTATAAGGTTAGAAGAGAACAATAAGATTAAACCACTAAAGTAGGAAGTATTTTTTCTAGTTCTCATATTTATTTTGTAAATTATATAGACTTTTTTTTATTTTTTTTGCTGTTTTACATAACAATTTTATGTAATTCCTGCTGGTAAATATTTTACATTGTTTTCAACTTCATCAAAACCTCGAGATCTCGTAATCATTACTGGAAGGTGATTAGGTATTCTGGGTAAGCTTGTACATCGTTGAAGATCACAAACATGGTTGGGTTGGTCATGTTGTCAGTGACACTGTTATAGAGATCAGCACTACTGGAGCTCTTCGCAGGTGGAACAAGAAGGCCTTGTTTTCCTTGAGTGTAATCTCCAACAAGCACCTTGGCGAGGTACATACGTTTGTGTCCGTTGACATCAGGTCTAGAGTACCCTTGGGCTGAATATTGTGGGTCAACAGCAAAATATGTACCATTCCCATACATGGCTCCTAAAAACAGAATAAGAGTAATACATCTACTGATAAAAAAACACAACAAATGGATACAAGCAAAAATAATGTTTACATTAAATTTAAGTAATACCATGCTGGCCAGCGAAGCTGCGATTAAAGCCATGATTGTTGATATGATCTGTCTTATCAGGGCCAGTTCCATGAAATAGACACTTTTCATTGTTTTTGTGCTTGTTTTTGTCTTCCAGTTCTTCTTTTTTGATCATGTAGTTTCTCCAAAGTGCGCTGTTTTGGACTCTTTTAATCTGAAAGCAAATGAAAATTAACAAAATAGTATTACACGATTGTACTAAATCTAAACAGCAGAACCTTTTAAAAAGTATAAATATACATTATTCCACCCTCTCAGTATGATCTTACTTTAATGATGCTGTTACTAGATAGTCCGGTGCTTGTGAACTTTTTCTCCACTTCTACATATTCCTTTGAGCCTGCTGTGAGTTTTACAAGAACAACAGACTGTCCTTTCATGTCCTCCCAGTCTGAAGGCAAAGGACTTTGAGCTGCATCTGTGAACAAAAATATGCCCCAAACTAATCATTGATGGCCTTCCAAATCCATTTCTTCCATAGACAAACAGACATCTTTGTCCAGCTAATTGTTTTGTTTTATTACTTTTGTTTTTGTTTTATTGCTAAAATCATCTCACCTTCCAGATCTACTCTGCTCAGGTCAATCCTCAGGGTCCCTTTTCTGGCCACTTTACGAACTAAATCAGCTTCACATTCAGCATTATTAATCTTGATTTTCACTAAAGGCTGTCTGTTTTGAAAGGCATGTTCCAGGTCATAATTGGTCAATATATCAAAGCTTTTCATGCTCTGTCCATTTTCCTGATATTTCCACTGAACCACACTGCTAAGAAAAAAAGCCTCGCGCCTTCGGGTTTCATTCCTCTCCACCTTTCTGATCATGTCTCGAATACGACTCTCTGCAGTGTGAACATCTCTTGTCAGACCCTCCAGTGTGATCACAGAGTCTTGCCCTTTTTTCTCAAGCCGAATACTGACTGAGAGCTCTCTCTGCATTGTGTTTAGCATTTCTCCATCCTCCCTGTTGAAATGAGCAATGGCTGGATCATGGAGCGGGATGGTCATATGCTCCTGTAATATCATGCTGTTGATCATGTTCTTGGCTTCTCTCAAGTCCTCTAGTGTCTCACCACACAGCTGAAACACAGCTGGCTCAATTACTTCACCAATAACTACAAACTCATCATTTGCAGAAGAGTCTGAACTTCCCCATGAGAAGAAATCTGCGGGTATTAAAGAAAGAAAAGAGGGATTAATTATTGCTATTGAACATATTCACATAAATAGATGTAAAGCATTATATTTCTTTACTGACCTTTGATTTTGGTAAGCAGACCTTTATCCTCTTCTACTTTCTCACCAGATCTTCTGATCATGCTTTGGTGGAAGTCTGCCACCATGTTTGTTTGGAATATAAGATACTTCACATGCTGTAGGTGCACTGGTTTCTTTTTCTTAACAAAGTCAACAACTGCATCAACCATTGCATCTGCAACATCAGCTGGTTTTGCACCACCCTGACCTAAAGGGTTAGAGAAATATTTTCCCCAAAATGTAAAAAAATGAATAATAATTATATCATCAGTATACTGTTGCCACTAGGTGTAGACAAGAATGCACAGTTTCTCACCAGTGCCAAGAGCTGGAAAGGCAACAGAAGTAATCTGGCGTGCCTCACATAACTTCAGAACAGACAAAACAGCATCCTTAATGTCGGATGGTTTATTGCGTCCAATAATATGGATGATGTTTCCACATGGAAGCTGCCCGGCTGAAGTCACAATCTCTGTTTGCTGTGTATTTGATCCCGCTTTTGTAAAAACATGTTTACCTTTAGAGCCTTAAGCTTAATCTTAAGCTGTCCATTTCAGTATAAATAAGAAATTGCAAATTTGAAAATATACAAACCCATCTGTAAGCATTGTTTTAAAACCTGCACTCCAGCAGCATCTAAAATGGCCTTGGATACTCCTAGATTACAAATAAAAATGTCACTTACATTATAATTCTCTTTCAATGTTAAATAAATTTTAAATTAAACCAAAAGTAACCGTACATGTAAAGTTGTACTGACCTGCTTTTAGAGAAAATGTATGATTTGAGGAATTTACAATGGCATCAGTTTTTTCTTTAGTTATGTCTCCTGAAGAAACCTCCAGACTCACTTGACCCAGCTTCATGATGTGCACCCCAAGAGAGGGAGAGGAGATTTTGCCAGTAACCCCTAATTATAGGAAAATAATTCATTATAATGTTCAATACGTTTTCTGACACAACAGGAAAAACAAAACAAGTGTGATGGACTTCAGATAAGAAAGTGTTACCAGAGGTCTGAGCTGATTTGGTTAAAAGATTAATTTTAGGCATGTGATGTCGATGTGCTCCTTTTGTGACAGGACCCTGAATCCCATGTCTAAAGATGCTAGAAAAGCACTAAAAGATAAATCACAGAAATATACATGATAACATTAAACTATGGTAAATCATCTAAATTCAATTTGGATTTCTTTCACTCACCTCTATACTCTCTGTGTCAGAAGGGTGTACAATCACAGCTACCTCTTGAAGGTTTTTTAAATGGAATTCCTGGAATTCTGTCAACATAATTCTGGCTACCAGATCTTTAGGAAAACCAAGATTTCCAGTCCCGATAGCTGGGAAGGAGATTGAAGCCATTCTTTGGATGTCTGCTGTTCTCAAGCAATCTCTAATGATCTGAATGAGTACCTTTTAAAATGTAGATAAATATATAAATATTACCTATTATCTTAAAAAAAATACATAATCTAAATATGTAAGTTACATATTGGACACATTTGCATTATCCAATTTAAATTCAACACAAAAATGGTTAATTGAAAAACAACGATGCATTTTTATGTCTCACCTTATCTGCTGAGTTTTGTCCACCATGCCAAAATGGGCAAACTACATGGAAGACCTTGGAACATTTCAGTTCATAACCATCTGTGATGACCATTTCACCATAATCCACATTGTTTGAGTGAGCAGCTCTGGTGATTTCTGACTGGAGCTGATCACCTGCAGTCTCCAGGAGTGCTTTGGAGACGGCACCTTTCTTTAGGTCCAAGTCCTCCGATATTGTGTTAACAATGACATCAGCCTGAAGAAAAATAGTACAAGTATAGTACACTTGTAAAAGGAGAGGAATTTTTCCAAGATGGGATGCTTCCCAGGTAGATATTTCTTGTATTAAGGTTTTTAGGACTCTTTTTACTTTTTTTTTTTTTATGTTTCTATAACAACAAGTAATCTTAGATTTACTTACACTTGCATCCTGGATGTTCCCTTTGCTCAGAATTATTTTTAGTCCCTCTTCTGTAACTTTGGTCTTAAGAGTACTCAATCCTATAGATACATCTGGTCTGTCACCATAGCTTGAAGTTTCTCTTCTCCGGTCTGCAACATCTCTACCGCGACCTTTGACTTCAAAATCTTGGTCTGTTTTACCATTGTTTCCACGACCATTTCCACGATAGTCCTGTCCATAATAACTATGCCCATGGGATGTGGCTTCATGAGGGAAAATAATTTTGGGCATATAAACAGCAAACTCCTTTCTGACAGCTTGAGTCATGGCATTCACTGTACTGCCATTATTGTCAACGAACTGAATTTCAGTTACTGTGCTGCTGGAGCCTCTGTGGTTTTGGTACTCAATGTACTCACACACCTCCTTGGCGATCGATTCAGTGCAAAGATCAAGAGGACAACCAAATACCCCTGAGCTAATAACTGGAATTGCAATAGAGGAGCAGTTTTTGCTTGACGCCTGCTTCAGACTTTCCCTCACAGCACATCTCAGACGTTTCTCAGTGGTACGTCTGTCTGAATGACTGAAACGAGGTCCAACAGCGTGCACCACATATTTACAGGGAAGACGACCGGCGTCAGTGATGATAGCTTCTCCAGGCTTCAGAGGCCCATTTGCTTGAATGTGTTGGTCACAGGTTTTCTGCAGACTTGGTCCAGCAGCTTGGAGGAGTGCTAAAGCTACACCACCAATGTGCTTCAGATCTTCATTAGCAGCATTGACCACAGCATCAACATTGATCTCGCAAATATTTGCCTTCTTGACAGTAACAGTAACTCCACCTGGTATTCGAACCTCACAAAAGATCTGGCCAGTGTCTTTAAGAGTAGCTTGAGTTAATTCATCTTCCTCCTCTTCCAGCATATCATCTTCCTGAAGAACCACCACAAATCTTTTTTCCTTAAACAGCATTGAGAGCATCATTTTAGCCTGCTCCATGAAGTACTTCTTTGCTCCTGCCTTTTTAATGATCAATGTGTCTGTGTGGAGATCATCTGCTAACCTTTTAAACAGAGTCATAGCTGGCTGAACAAATGTACGCTCTCCAGATAGTTTGATCCAGGGTCTCTTTGGATCAAATCGGACTTTCACCTCATCAGACTTAATACAATTCTGCCAGTCTTGTGATTTTCTGACTTTTATAAATTCAACCATTGCATGTGATTTAATGCGAACAGTTTCTTCAATTTTAGTGTGTTTCTCAATGAAACTTCCTAAGTTCTCACTAACTTCCATCACTGGTTCTCGAAATCCAGTCACCATAACTTTGTCTCTCTGTTTAGAAAATTGTATAATCACAGATGTCTTTTTGGAAGTATTGAACAATTCTTGCAATTGTTTTTTGAGATCCTGCCACTCTGCCTTTTGAAGTACACCCTGATCTTCTACACTGAGGTCTTTGGTTGTGAGAACTGTATTCACCCTCTTCTCTGCATCAGCAAGTGCTCTTTCTGTGTTTCCGATCACAACAACATCTCCATTTTCGATTGTGTAGACAGCAGTTATTCCATGAGATATGAAGAGATCCTGGGACATTTCATCACAATCCACTGATTTCAGGAACTCCAGGACTGAACGGTCAATCTGTAACTGCTTCTGTTTCATATTTATATTTTTCTCAAGGACCCAATTCTTAAAAATTAGAATTTCTGTATGCAGACCTGATAAATCTAATCGGTTACATTTTTTGTTGTAGTCAATGTGCAGGTCTGGAGAAACAGCCTTAGCACTTTTCAGGCCATCTTGTTCAAGCAGAGAGTACATGGCAGGAGAAATATTAATGTACTCTGTCACACTGTTCTTCTCTCTCTCCATTTGATTTGTTGCTCTCTCTAAAATTTTCTCCATGATGGATTTCAGTCCAATTATTTCATGGGTCATTCCTGCCAGTGTCAGCACGCCTATAGAGGTATCCAAATCTATGAAAACCTGATCTTTCACTAATTTCTTAACATCACTCTCCACTTTAGACCACAAGGCAGGTGACACGGGCCACTCAGATGTTGTGTAGTTTGTGATTAGTTTCTTGAAGGTATCAATTGCATTCTTACTCCAGCCATCAATGTGTCTTCTGGTAACTCCTTTCTGTTTCAGTAATGCTGGATCAGGACTGAGCAAAACTTCAGGTTTGTCCATGTTTATTTGGCAGAAGTGTGAGCTCATCTGGTCTTTAATAGAGGTAATCTGCCCTTTCTTGAGGATGAAATCCTTAATGGCAGGATGTACACTGACTGTAATTGGTTCAGGCAGCTTAAAATTGGGTCTTTTGCCACCATATAAGACAGTTTTTAGTGATTTGAAGTAGGGATATATCTTGACTGAAGCATCACAGATATTATTATCTAGCTTCAAAACTCTTTCTTTGGCTGAAAAGAATGAAAGACGTAGGCATAGTGTATCAATGCATTGATGCTGACAAGTTGTTACTTAGTCTAGTCTTAACTGTAATAGCAAACATTATCAACATCTGCAAATGTATTTACCTTCTTCCTCTTTAAAAATAATAATGGCTGCTTGCTCTGCTGGAATTGTGATTACTTCTTCTACTGGACCTCCCCATTTCTCAAAATACAGTTCCAGCAGCATTTTGTTGTTGCTGGCCTCAGCTGGAAGCTCTTCCACCCGCACACATGTGGTTCTCTCCAGTGCAAGAGCCCTCAGATTATTCTTCTTGAATTTTTCATTTGTCCTGCTGTCCTCAAGGAACTTTTCTACAGCTGTTAAGTTACATTTTTATTTAAATTTTTTTCTCAAAAAACAAGCAAAATAATATGATGCTTAAACGGTATCATGCTAAAAAAAACAATAACAATAATAATTATTTAACTCAAATAACAAAAAACCCAAGTGTTATGTTATCAAGATTAAATTAATGTAAATAATAATACAAATATATTAAATAAAATATGCTTAAATTATAATAAAAAACACAAATGTATATTTTATACAGGATAACTTACCACTGGGATTTTTAAAGGTAACAACTGCTTTTCCTAATTCTGATATTAATTCCACGCTAAAGTCGTTCTCAGGAACACCGCTGATGTTCTCCACCAAAAGAGTCAAAACGTCTTGTTTAATATCATCTGGAAGGTTCTCCAGGACCACAGCACCTGACACTTGAGGCTTTTTCTCATCCACATCAGTCTGAGGGGCACTTTGATCTTTAGGCAAAATAAAAGTGCACATATTTACATATTTATAGTCTCAATGCCAAATATTGCTAGGAGTCTGCTAGGAGTGTCAGCTGTAGTTAACAAACAAAATCTTTTGTATCAATTATTAACTATAACATAGATCTTTACCATCAGAAATGAATGTTAATTCCGCAACAACATTATAAAAATAAAGATGGCATACACGTAAACAGAGACCAAAGTTCAAATGATTTACTTACTTGGTTCCTGATATCCACATGCCTGCTCTGTCTGAAATCACACAAACGAAAAGCATTTATAATTATGTAAATGGAGAGCTAAACAAATAGTTTTACTCTCTCCACTCAAGTCTTTTAAACAATTTGGAGATGTGACAACCATCTTCTTAGAGACATTCTACAGATATATCATCACCATAAAACTTAATTCATATTTTCATTATAGAGCATTCTGTTTATTATAGTGCCATCTAGAGGGGTTTGATCATCTGAGGTTTGATTGTAAAAGCACTGTGGTCCTAATTCTGCATTTTGCAATAAGTCTACTTACTTGTTGTCCAGTGCTGTCTGCCTGCTCCTCTTCATCTCTGGGTTTGTACACCTTCAACTTGATTTTCTGACTGTCAATGGTAATGATGTGTTCTGCCTTTGAGAGCACGCTATCTTGAACTTAAATACAATCAAAATCAGACTTAGTCAGCTACATCACAACACTCAGAGAACATCACAGTAAGCTATGTGATATTAGCACATGTCTAAAGACTTTTGGCCCCAACTGCTTTCCATAAAAGTGTTGCCTCTGCGTAATCACTGACGTCGTTTTCATGGCGCACAGATTAAAATTAAGTTAAACTGGTAGGCCACTGCTTGGTATAAACAATGTTGATAACTGTTATGTGTTCAGGAGAGAGATACAACAGAGAGAAGCTACAAGTTGTTTTTTAAGAGAAGTGCTGAGAAATTGAATATTGCAAATATTTATCAATGCTTTGACATCTTAACAAATGAAGATCCACTGAAGGAACAGTATTAAATAGGCTACATAAACATATTATACAGATTTTTTTATATCTAGGTTGTGGAGGCTACTCATAAAAATCATGTATTAAATATATTTATAAAAATAATGTGTCCTTGTCACACATGTACCTGTATTTAAAGTTGTCATTGTTACAATTATTAGTACTTTTTACTATATGTAACAAGGACACATTGTGTTATCATCGTGTTGTTGTTTTAATCTAAGGGCTTGTTTCTTAATTTAACCTTAATAAAACCTGTCTTTGTCACATATGTTTAATGTTTATTTGTCCAACTTAGCCACTGGTCCACTAGCTTTGTTAGCTGGTTATGACAGGCCAATCTGAACGTTAGGATTCACAGATTTTATAAGTTCTAACTTCGCCAGAGTTGATCAAACTTTGTATTTCACCCCGAAATTACATTAGGCGTCTGGAAAGTAACATAAATTCTGTTTGTCAAACATGTTTTTGTGTTCAGCACTTACTGTCAGATGATTTGAACAGAATCGTAGCGAAGTTGCTTCCGTCATTATATTGCACGACGCAGTCTCCTCCTTGAGATTTCTTCTTACTCTGGAAGTAAATCTGAAGTTTATTTTTTACACTTTTAGCCTGTTCAGGCCCCCAGTCTCCCTCTACAATAATGGGATGTTCGTCCATCGCGATCCTTCTGATAAACTAGGAAGTGACTTGCTAGTTTATATAACGTTAGCTGATCACGCCCTCACTTTCACTTTCGTTTCTACGTAAGTTTACTCAGAAACCGAGAGTTCGGTCTGTTTTTAACTCTAACTTTATTTTTTACATAAACGTTGACCCCGAAAACAACCGGTAAGTGCAGGTTTGTAAGTGAAATAGAAATATATTCCGCACTCGTTTGACTTAACAGCCAAGTTCACCTGGAAACTATTCTTTCAAATCGTCAAATTTGTGTACGTAACATAATGGATTCGAGTCGAATACATATCATATACCATACAAAATATTATAAACAACAAATCCGAATAACTACTTCTTTAGGCATATTAAATGAAATTATTTTTACCCGTCAGGGGTGTAGATCACACGGTTGAAGCCAGAGGGAGCCAAGCGTTCAGCTGACACTATGAATGATCTCATTTCTAAGCTAATTAAAAGCTAGTTTAATAGTAAAAAGGTTTTGAACAGATTGTTTATTTATTCATTTTTAATTCTATTCTGTTCATCAAGCCTGCATTTATTTGAAACAAACTGTTTTCTATTTGAATAGCTACATTTTAGCATCAGTCACATCCTTCAGAACTGATTCTGATATTCCTATTTGACTTCCTGTTCAAAATCCTTTAGGAGCCTATTATTATGGTGTTTAAAACAGCTGATCAGAATGTTTTTAGGTTTTTTTGATCACAGTTTTTTTTTTACAATCGCTATACAGTTTTTTCAATACATTTAACAAGTTTTCTAAACTCTTAACGCAGCAACACACCTAAAACACACAATTGGCAAAACAGTTCAAAATCACACATTGTAAACTAAACCCCAAAACTAGTTTTCAAAATACAATAATAAACCACCACACTATGTTTAGCAAAACACTGCAAACATGTTTCAAAAGCAAATAATTATTCAAAACACTAACACATGTTCTCTTCCAACAGGAACATTTAGTCAATCATAACACATTGACAAAAAAACACTATCATCAGCTGAAATTACAGAAACTACATTATTTTATGTGTCAGGTCTGCCCTTATATTTTGAAGTCGTTCTACAACCTTTGTTTTGCTGGGTGTAGTAAATGCATGCATTTTGTTTCTTTTGCTGCAGAAATTCAATAAAAAAAATGAATGACCAGAGTAGCTTCATAAAATTTACAGTTTATGTAAAAAAAAATTCAGACACAGAACTGCTGCAGTACATGCTTTATTTGCAAAAGGACAATACTGCAAGATATATAAACAGAAAAAGCACCGGAATTATAATAGAAAAAAAAACCGACTATGAAATCTTCTATTCTGCTCGGTCTTCTGCATTTGGCCACATGTTCTCATCCACATCACACCTGATTCCTTCTCTGGCAAGGCATCGTAGGAAGAACCTTTTGGCATGCCTTATCCATGATATGATAGCCTGTGGTTTATAACATGGTCAATGATAGTAGCTCTTACTGTATTTGATCAGTTACCCAAGCTACTACCCAAGTTACTTCAAGCATTTTAAATTTGTGTTAACTGTATGCATTTTGTATCAAAGCAATAAGAAATGTGTTAATTGTATAGCCTACAAAGACGGATGTTGTGCCAACCATGTTAAGAGTTTAGGAAACTTGTTAAATGTATTGAAAAACTGTCAATTGTAAAAAAAACTAATAGAAAGTTTAGAAGAACAGCATTTATTTGAAATATAAATCTTTTGTAGCATTATGTTTCTCTATGATCACATTTTAACAATTTAAAGCTAAAATCAATCCAAACAGCCACTGTTTTGCGTCTCTGAGCAACACGGTGGTGTTTCATTTCTGAATGATTCACCTGTTTGAATGACTCAATCGCAATCACCCACTTATTACTTATTGAGTGGTTTTAATTTCTCATTTCGACTTACAACATTTAAAACAATAAAAAAATTTTATGCATTTGTAACCGCAGTTTCATTAATTAATTAATTTTGGATTAAACAGAGAATCAGATCAGATCAGATACAGCTTTTGTGTTGATTTCATTTGCTTAGAAACAGTCCAATGTCTTATTTTGCTGGTTAAATATAATAAGTTGACTCAAAAGATAATGGACAGTTAGGAAAAAATCACTTTATAAATGTAAAAAAGCCCATAATTTTTAAAAATCAGTTTCTGACAATTTCTCTCAGTGTGAATTAAAAATGTTAATAATATAATTTGTTACTACTACCTGGTGATTTGGTTTTAAACCTATATTATTGTCCAATTTAGAAGCTTAAAACATATTAAGAAGCACACATTTAAGTCTGGAAAATGTAATTTTCTCAGGGGAGTATGTCCCGGAACCTCCCTGATAATCCTTCTGGGCTAATGCCTCGAATGTTTATAATGTCTGGCTCCACCCTTGGTTCTCTGGTAGGGCTGTACAACAGTAGACCATATGTAACATTATAATAATGCAAAATAGGCACATTGAGCTGCAGCCATGTTCATTTAAAACTCAACATTCTATTACTATTATGATAGTCATGTCATGCACCTCAAAATAGTAAAGTGTTTAGTCTTTAGTTCTAGTTCAGACTACAATGAATTACAATGAGTCTTCCTATGAAGGTAAATCGATGCAGAAATGCAAGAAATTATCATTAACTTATCTTTAAATTAAACACAGAAGCTAATTTTTCAAATGTTGCTGGATAAAATTGAAATGTATTTGAATACACCATATAATCAATGAACTTCTGATACTGGTCTTCTGTGTTTCTTCCTGTGCTTGACTCTCTTCATCTACACACCCATTTGAGTCTTTACCATGATAAATAAGGATCACGTGACAACAATAAATTAACAAGATATGTTCAATAATTCACGTATTTATTATAAAATAAATCTAGAATGTGTTTCATTGGAATGCACCATAAAATCAATGTACTTCAATGTTTTTTGTTGACTCTCTTCATCTACATGCCCCCATTTGAGTCTTTACCATGGTAAATGTGGGTCATGCAACAACTAGATATTAACAAGGTACGTTCAATAACCTAATCTTTTATGTAAAATCAAAATGTGTTTCATTTGAAAAAAATACAACAACATAAAATCAATACTTCTGACACTGGTTTCTTTGTTACTTCATTTACTTGACTCTATTCATCTTCATGCCGCTTTTTTTAGTCTTTATCATGGTAAATGTGGGGGATGTGACAACAATAACTTAAAGTATGTCTAATAATTAACATCTTCATTTTAATATATAATCAGAATGTTTTGAATAGTTTGAATAGTTGAATTGAATAGTTACTGTAACACAAACTTTATATGTTCACCTTCACCAAATCAGCTTACGTAAAAAAACAATAGCTGACAGAAACTGAGATCTCGTAATCATTACTGGAAGGTGACTAGGTATTCTGGATAAGCTTATACATTATTGAAGATCACAAACATGGTTAGGTTGGTCATGTCGGTCACACTGTTATAGAGATCCTTCACAGGAGAGACAAGATTTTACATATTATTATTATTTTTTTTATCTTCAAGTTCCTCCTTTTTGATTATGACGTCCTCCGAAGTGTGCTGTTCTGTTCTTTTTCAATCAAAAGGCAAGAATAAACATTTAATTTTAATCCAGAGTAACTGAAAAATAGCTTTGAGCCACTGTAGACAACAACATGAAACACCTCAACCTAAGTAAGTAATTTGTGTATATGATGCCATTCTTTGTGAACTAAATTAGCCTCATATTTGTCATTGTTAATCTTGATTCTCACCAAAGACTGGTTCCTGATATTGCCACTTCATTGTCAGCCTCACTTCTTCGGTTTTGGTTCTTTACAACCTTGCGGATCATGTCTTGAATATGATTGTCTGCAGTGTGAACATCTCTTGTCAGACCCTCCAGTGTGATCACAGAGTCTTGACCTTTACTCTCAAGCTGGACACTGACTGAGAGCTTCCTTTGCATGGTGCTCAGCATTTCTCTATCCTCCCTGGTGAAATGAGCTATGGCTGGATCATGGATTGGGAGGGTCAGATGCTCCTGTAATAGCATGTTGTTGATCATGTTTCTGGCTTCACCCAGGTCTTTTGGTGTCTCCCCACACAGTTGAAATACAACTGGCTCAATTTCCTGAGCTACCATTACAAACTCTTCATTACTTGGAGATTCTGATTTTTCAAACCCCCCAAAAAGTATTTGTATCCAGGTACATGTTTAAAAAGGAAAAACAGAATGATCAATTACTGTATTTATCAAAAAATAAATAAATATGAATGGAGTGTCATACTTTTACCTTTTTTTGTAATTCTATGTACTGACCTTTAATTTTGGTAAACATACTGTTATCCTCTTCTACTTTCTCACCAGATATTCTGATCATGCTTTGGTGAAAGTTTTCCAGCATGTTCGTCTGGAATATAAGAAACTTCACAAATGTGACATGAGATGGGTTCTTTCTCTTCACAAAGTCAGCAACTGCATCAACCATTGCATCTGCAATATTAGCTGGATTTGCACCTCCCTGACCTAAAGAATTAAAGACAAAAATAAATAAATAAAAAAGTAGTGAATAATTAATTAATTATTTTTATAACAAAAAAAAAATAAATAACAGCAATTAATTTCTTATTGATGAATTATTATTGACTAATTTTATTAATCACAAATTAGTGCAACATTTGCATTGTCATCATTTCACACTGAATCTCCAAATGGATATAAAGACAACAAATATTTAAATTTAAATAGCAGTTCAACATTTTACATATAATAGTTTAGAACAATACAAGTGAACTTAAAAAAATCTTCACATAAATATACATTCTATAGGCTATATACAATGCTATACATTCTATTATTATCTTGACTTTTTGACTTTACAATTTGATTACTTGTTTAATTTCATAAAATGAAAAACGTCTCGGTTACGTATTGTAACCCTCGTTCCCTGAAGAAGGGAACGGAGACGTCACGTCGAGACCAACGAATAGGAATCTCGCTTCGAGATGCCAAACAAACTCTGCGTGTATCTAAACACGCCA
>JAUMHI010000051.1:6293269-6326740 GCA_032359435.1 Enteromius unitaeniatus
TCTTAAACTCAAAAATTCTGTGCAGTCGGTTGCCTTGAAAATTTGAGTTGAACTAACTTTTTCTTTTTTACAGTGTACACAAAATAAGATTTTTTATTTATTTATTTATTTTTTATCAATCAATCAATCACTTATATATATATAGCGCTTTTTAACGGTCTCTGTAATCAAAGCAACGATAATCACTAGAAAGTAGGTGTCCCCAACTAAGCAAGCCAGAGGCGACAGTGGCAAAGATCCAAAACCCCATCCATGAGAGAATGGAGAAAAAAAGAAACCTTGGGAGAAAGCAGGCTTGGTTGGGGCCAGTTCTCCTCTAGCCGGACACCCATCGCCTAATCTCCAGTTCAATTTTAAATGCATGTCAGATTGTGCAAAGTGTGTGTGAAGAGGACGAATGTAGGTAACCTAACAGCAGTATGACAAATCATTTTTTTATGATGTTTAATGACATTTGTAAGCATATTAATTTTGTTAATTATTAGGTGATTTTAATACATTTATTAGTAAACATTAGCAAGCATGTTATTTCAAGTTTCTAGATATGTGAATATATTGACTACCAATCAGTTAAGCATTGTTTTGTTAGTTAATTACTAGGAAAAGATCATTATAATTAGAAAGATGCAATAGTAAGATAACTTAATCAATAAAATTGATCACAGCATATACTTGCAAATAATGTATTTACTTGGTTCCTGATATCCACATGCCTGCTCCATCTGAAAACATGCATATGCAAAGCATTGGAGATTACTGAAATTGAAAGCACTACCAGCCATCTTCCTACAGAAACTTTCAAATGTATCTACATCTCAACAATAAAAGTGTAATATTGAAATAGTGAATGTTCTTAAAGGCCATATTTATATATAGCAGTCATTCGATGCAATTTGTTCATCCTAAATTTGTATTTAGTCCACTCACTCTTTGTGCAGTGCTGTCCGCCTGTTTCTCCGCATCACTGAGTTTGCACACTTTTGACTCAGTTTGGTGACTAGTAGTGTTAATATCATTTTTAGTCCGGGAGAGCACACCCTCTCGACCTTGAACACAAACATCAGATGCATCACAACACATTATTTTCAGGAATGGAAGCAATTAAGACTCTCTGTAATTTAAGAATACAGTATTACTTATTCACTATTAAAGTGATATCTTCATCACTAAAACAATATAAACCAAGCAATAAAAGATAACACACATGCAAGCAGCCAGAAGTTAAAGTTCATTTTACTTACTTGATTCCGGATATCCACATGCCTGCTCAGTCTGAAACCACACAAATGAAGAGCATTTATGAGGACATGAGGACATGGAAATGAGGAATGCCACCAAACATGAAGAGTAAGTTCTTTGTTCACTCTTTTCAACAAAATAAACACGTCCATCTTTCTTGAGAAACAAGAAGTCTGTATACTCAAAAAAAAAAAAAGTATACCACCCCAGTTACCTTTGTTCTACTTCTATATATATATATATATATAATAATAATAAATATATATATGATAATGTACCATAAAATAAAATTCTGAGTTTTATGATAGACAATACTGACTTGGCGAAAACTAAAGGGATTTACAGAGCTATTGTGCATTTTGTAACAAGTCTTACTGTGCTTACCTTTTGTCCAGTGCTGGGTTTATACACTTTCAACTTGATTTGTTCATTGTCAATGATAATAATGTGTTCTGCCTTTGAGAGCACGCCATCTCGGACTGAAATACGAACAATCAGGTTTAATCAGATACATTCAATATATTTATGATAGTTGATTTTAGTAGTTTTGACAAAAATCGCTTTGCAAGATCTCAAATTGTATAATTAATAAACCAAATGAATGTTATTTTGCTGACATGTTAATAACTTACTGATAGATGATTTGAACAGAATCGTAGCAGAGTTGCTCCCATCATTATATTCCACAAAGCAGTCTCCTCCTTGAGATTTCTTACTCTGAAAGTAAATATGAAGTTTATTTTTCACACTTTTAGCAGTTTTAGTCTGCCAGTTTCCTTCTACAATGATGGGATAATAGTCATCCATCGTAAATCTGCTGGAAATGACTTGTGAGTCAGTGTATATAGATGAACCACGCCTCCCTGTTTATTTTCACTTTCGCTTCTCTGTAAACCTACTGTGTGTGTAGCCTGCTGTCTTTTAATAGTTAATATTTCCTTACATTTGTGTAGCTCTTTTCAAGGAACTCAAAGTGCTTATTTATGTTATTTTATTTATCTTTTTTTTATTGTTTAACTTACTACACGGCAGCTATACTTGTATCATTTTGTGTTGGATTGCATGTAAATAACTTGTGTGTTTACCCCCAGGAATCCAGGTTATTTCAAAGTCACCTAATCAGTTTCGTTTTGTCTCATACTACTGTAAAACTACTGTAAGCGACACTCTACAACCAACAGATGGCAGTATAGCCTCATCCTTTCAGTTTGTCAAATCTTTTGAAACACTCATGTAATTAAAAAACAGCCTTGCGTTGATGGTTGATTTTATTAGATGTTGCTTTTGATAAAACCAGCTCTTCTTCATCATTGAATTTTTTTTTTTTTTTTTAAATAAATTTTATAGCATATGAATAATTGAACCCTTCTCTGTGGACAGACTGTTTAAGATGCAGTGAGCCTAATAGCAGTTACACTTGAAGGACCTGTTTTGTCCCATGTCTCAAGAATGAGTGTTTTACTGATTCATGGACTTACAGAACTGAGACAGGAGTCATAACACATCCCGTTCAGCTTGTAAAAATGCATTTTAATTAGTGTTGTCAAATGATTAATCACATCCAAAATAAAAGTTTTTATTTACATATGTTGTTTATGCTGTGCTTATTTATTATGTTTATATTAAAATACACACGCACAGTTTACATTTAAATGCATTTATACATTTATTTTCATATATCTAAATATATTTAATATATAAAAAGAACATATTTTAACATTTAACATTAAATATATACATGCATGTGTTTGTATTTATATATATATACTTAATAAATATACACAGTACATACAAATATATTATATAAAGAAAAATAAATCTTTATAGAATCCTTTGACAGCACTAATTTTAATGTAAAAGATTCCAACTAAAATGTCTAATACAAGGTTATCATTGAAATATTTAGAAACATTTCAAAAACAGGGAATGATGTTATTTTTGTTATAAAGCAATAATTCACCCAAAAATTTAAATTATCCTACTTTTACCTACCTTTGAAGCATTCTATGTGTATGTGACTTTCTTCTTTCAGTTAACGTATAAAAAATTAGCCAGACCCCTCAAAGCCTTTGAATGGGTTTAAATGGGTGATAGCGGAGAAGACGTGAAATAACGTGCGCGTATTCGTAATAACGTTTCTCACACAGCTCAGTGGGGGTGAATAAAGTCTTCCTGTAGTGAATCCATGTTTCAAACTTAACAAGCACCTTTCTCTCATGTCTGTTGTCTGTGAAAACCAAAAGCAGTCCCAGCGGATGCATGCATCGTGCATGCGCCTCTATAGGAAATGTAGTTTTAAAGGAAACATTTCATTACTTTAGCAAAGTAAAATCAGTCTCCTCTTGGCTTATATGGAAATCTTCACACATTTTTCTTTATAAATCATAGGCTTATTTTTCTTTTTTCAAATCATGCATCTTCCGTCATCCGCCAGGAATGATTCCGGTTTTCACAGACAGCAGAGGTGAGAGAAAAGTGCTTATACAGTTTGAAATATGGATATTTATAATTCAAAAATACATGGATTGAATGAATGATCGAATGCATCAATAAATAAATGCTTCTAAAATACACGTTCTGGCCTCTTATTTGTTATAAGGCTAGAGAAACAGTTTAAGTTAAAGTTAAAATATCTATTCTCTTCCTAGATCTGAATGCATAGATCTAATAATTACGATTACATTAAAGTACATGCAAACTTTTATTACAGGTTTGGTGGTTTGGGCTTTTATTAGGTATTTGATCTTCTGTCACCTTTTACATTTTAAGTTCAATAACAGCTCCACAACATCATTAGCCTTTATTCACCCAACCATGAGGGTCAGAGAAGGAGGGCAGCATTTTTCTGAGGTCTGGTGTAGTAGTGTTTCATAAGCTAGCACAGGACCCTAAATAAATGATTATTACTGACTGCACTTGGCCCAACAGAAAGCTCCAGCAATTATCTTTCACACACAGAAAGAAACACAAAGCATTGAATCCACAATCAGTGCAAGTGCAACTAAAACATGCTGTTTTGTCCCTAAATTAGAATATAAGCAC
Source organism: Enteromius unitaeniatus (assembly GCA_032359435.1). Taxonomy (NCBI): domain Eukaryota; kingdom Metazoa; phylum Chordata; class Actinopteri; order Cypriniformes; family Cyprinidae; genus Enteromius; species Enteromius unitaeniatus. The sequence continues at coordinate 6,297,551 of JAUMHI010000051.1, forward strand.
AACACTTGGGAGACAGAGAGAGAAAGAGCGAAGGCAGTTCAATTTTTAATACTTTATAATTAATAGGCCTATAATAGTTTTCATTTAGAAATGTTCTAAATGAGCTGTTTATTAACATATTATTAGGATTTATGTGGTATAACAGTAAATTAAATGTCTAGCTTACTTAGCATATCCATAAAAGATGAGGCAGAAGCAGGTTTGGAGACTGAGGTAGAGCTCTCTCTACATCTACAAAAGTTTAATTTTTAGCATCATTCAACATCTGAAAACATAAAAAAAAAGTGCCTTCTAAAGAACACCATTTATCTGACGAAGAAATCTTTAGTAACATTATACATTTCTTCATCAGTACTTTGTATCAATTTAAAGTATACTTGCTAAATAAAAGTATACATTTATATGATTTATTTCCTATGTATGGTTGAATGGTCATAGTGTATAAATGCTGATTTTTGGATATTTTTATTCATCAAAGAAACCTGAACCAAAAAAATGTCATATTAATAAAAATAAAAATATATTTTCTACTTCTGAGTGTAACAAAACAAGCCATTGGCATGCACTGATTGCATCCAGCTGCAACTGATCACTGTGTGAGTATAAGTGAGCAGCTGGTGCATGCATCATTTATACTTTTGCTTCTGAGCCGAGCGGTGGTGCATCACTACTGCTCATTCTCTTCGAGTAAGCTAATGGAATGAGTGCAGGTGTAACAGCATTGCAGCGGTGCAGACAACCACACCAGAAGTATGCAGTGGCCAGCTCCCCTGCATGCTTCAACACTAAAAGAGGATGTGCTCCGTGTTTGGGGACATGACCCTCTCGGAGCTGCACAAAAGACTCTGCTATGCCAAACATGGCAGAGTCCCTCGGCCACTGCCATGATCCAGTGTTCATCCTGGGCAGGGCAGCACTGCGTCTGGTGGTGTCAGAATACGATTTAAGGATTAGAGTGAGGGTTTCCCCAAGAGGGAGTTCACACTCCTCAAGCGCTCCACAGCTAGTGGAGTTGCCGTTGGAGTGATACGGCCCTCTGTGAGACAGAGTGTACTGGCCGTTTCCTTTGGTGCTCCCCCTGACGACCAGATGCCGATCGCAGCATTGGAGGGCAAGCCCTCTCTCTCCGGGGGTGACGATGTGGGTGCGTTGCCCCAAAGCAGCTGCAGCCTTTCACAAAGATGTGTCGTGGAGCCGGGAATGCCCAGCCCATCCAGACCCCCACAAAATCTGGTGGAAAACGCAATTGCAAGAGGCTCTGAGACGGGCGACCCAAAAATGGAGGAGATTGCTCAGCGAGAGATGGCGACTGCACCACTCTCTCCCCCAGAGGAGGGCCCAAGTAGAGAATCCTTTGTTTCATTTTGTTTTCTGTTCTGCCACTGGTTACCCCTCTTTTGCCAGTGGGCAGCAGTTCCAGTTCACCTCAGGTCTGTCGATGCCCCTGTCTTGCCAGTGGGTTACGACCGATTTTGGATCTGCGAGTTTTGAACCGTGCACTTTACAAGCTGCCGTTCAAGATGTTGAAGCAGAAACACATTTTCGAAAGCATCTGTCCCTAAGATTGGTTTGCAGCTATTGACCTAAAGGACGCATGAGACTTTTATGTTTTAATCCTCCCGCGACATTCCTGCAGTTCGCCTTTGAGGGTCAGGCAAATTAGTTCAAGGTCCTGCCCTCCGGGCTGTCCCTGTTGCCTCATGTCTTTACCAAGGTCATAGAGGTGGCCCTTGCTGAGGGATGACTGGCTCATTCTTGCCCATTGCCCACCACAAGCCCAGCTGTGGTGGTAGTTCCGCTTGGTCTGCTCCATATGAAACCGCTTCAGCACTGGTTCCATGGCCGAGTCCCGAGGTACACATGGCAATGCGGTGCTCACCGGGTTCAGATTACACCGGGCTGCCACAAAACCTTCAGCCCGTGGTCAGATCCCTGATTCCATCGGGAGTGAGTGCCCCTGGAGCAGCCACGTGCTGGGGCACCACGTACGTGCAGTATCAGGGATATGGACGAGTCCCCAGCTGCACTGGCATATCAATTGCCTCGAGTTGCCGGCAGTATGCCTGACCCTGGGCCACCTCAGAGGGCACCTTCAGGGCAAGTATGCGTGTCCCCCAGTGAGCACAGACACTGTGCAAGATCTGGGAGGACAAGGAACAGGTCCTGTTAGTGGCTCCATATTGGCCCAGCAGGACCTGGTTCCCGGAACTCATGCTCCTGGCGACAGGCCCTCCCTGGCCAATTCCTCTGCTTTCTCAGAGATGGGGCACCCTTTGGCACCTATGTCTAGACTTGTTAAAACTGAAGGAGGGAGCAGAGACGTCATGTCCAGTCGCCACAGCCGCTGTACCTCAGCTCTGCTGCTGGGCCTAGCTCAGCTCCTCAGCAAAAACATAAATGTTGCATGCACCAGCTGCTCACTTATACTCACACAGTGATCAGTTGCAGCTGTATGCAATCAGTGCATGCCAATGTCCATTGGCTTGTTTTGTTACACTCCAAGAAGATTGGACTCTCTGGCGAGATCCCGACTCGTCGTTCAGTGACGTAACCGAGACGTTTCCATCTATTTGTATCTATGCAGTAGCTGATGAAAATTATGAAGATGCTGACACAATACTATCTTACTGTGATGTTCTTTGAGTGTTGTGATGTATCTGACTAAGTCTGGAACACATCATTACCACTGACAATCAGAAAATCCTCAGGCTAGTAAGAAAGCCATCTAAACTACTTGTGTTAAAGTTACTCATGAAACTATTATAAAACGAGTACAAGTAGGGAGTAGTGTTCACCAAAAAACAAAAACACTAGATGACAGAAATATAATCACTGGAAGGTGATTAGGTATTCTGCATAAGCTTGTACATCGTTGAAGATCACAAACATGGTTGGGTTGGTCATGTTGTCAGTGACACTGTTATAGAGATCAGCACCAATGGATCTCTTTGCAGGCAGAACAAGAAGGCAAGTTCTCCTTGAGTATAATCTCCAACAAGCACCCTGACAAGGTACATGCATTTGTGTCCTTTGGCATCAGGTTTAGAGTACCCTGGGGCTGAGTATTGTGGGTCTACAGCAAAATTTGAACCATTCCCATGCAAGGCTCCTGAAAACATAAAAAATTAAAAAATTATATTGATTCAAAACACACATGGATACAAGCTCAAATAATGTTTATACATAATTTGACTGATACCATTTATGCCAGCGAAACTGCGATTGAAACTGTGATTGTTGATCTGATCTGTCTTGTCAGGGTCAGTGCCATGGAAAAGACGCTTTTCATTATTTTTGTGCTTGTTTATATCTTCCAGTTCTTCCTTTTAAATCATGTAGTTTCTAGTGTGCTGTTCTGGACTCGTTCAACCTAAAAAACAAACAAAAAATTAGCTCAGGTACTAGATTTACAACATTACAATTACACCATAGTTCTAAAATGCAACACCAGAATCTTTCAAAATGAATAAATAGGTGAGCTCTCTTTAGTCTAGTCTTACTTCAATGATATTACTGTTAAGCTTGGTTCTCCTGAACTCTTTTTCCACTTCTGTATATTCTTTTGATTCTGCTGTGAGTTTTACAAGAACTACTGACTGTCCTTTCATGTCCTCCCAGTGTGAAGGTAAAGGGCTTTGAACTGCAGCTATTGACAAAAAGAACACAAACATGAATATTTAATCTTTGTACATGATATTTTATTTTATTTATAAAAATCTCACCTTCCAAATCTACTCTGTTCATTTCAATCCTTATTCCTCTTCTTGCGGCCTCTTTCCTAAGTACATCAGCCTCATATTCTTCATTATTAATTTTAATTCTCACTATAGGTTGTCTTCTCTGATAGGCCTGTTCCAGCTCATAATTGGTCAACATTTCAAAGTTTTTGATGCTTTGTCCATTTTCCTGATATTGCCACTGAACCACACTACTGATGAAAAATGCCTCACTTTGTTTTTCACTCCTTTCCACCTTTCTGATTATGTCCCGAATTTTACTATCTTCAATTTGAACATCTCTTGTCAGACCCTCCAGTGTGATCACAGAGTCTTGGCCTTTCTTCTCAAGCCGAATACTGACTGAGAGCTCCCTCTGCATAGCATTCAGCGTTTCTCCATCCTCCCTGGTGAAGTGAGTAATGGCTGGATCTCGGATTGGGATGGTCACATGCTCCCGTAATATCAAACCACTGATCATATCCCTAGCTTGAGTCAAGTCCTCTTGTGTCTCTCCGCACAGTTGAAACACAACTGGCTCAATTTCTTCATCTACCATCACAAATTCTTCATCTATAGAAGATTCTGAACTTTCCCCCCAAAAATAGTCTTGATGAAAAACAAAAGGATTCAGAAGGATTAATTACTATATAAAAAAGAACAGTGGAAGGGATTAGCATATTTTTTTCATAACCATTTGCACTGAGCTTTAATTCTGGTAAACATACATGCACCGATTTCTTTTTCTTAACAAAGTCAACAACTGCATCAACCATTACATCTGCAACATCAGCTGGATTTGCACCACCCTGACCTAAATGGTTAGAGAAAAAAATCTAAATGGATACACCTTAATAAAATGGCCACCATGGTCACCACCCATCTTGAAAAGTTTCCCCCTTCACATTAATGTGTTTCCCCTTAATGTGTCACAAACAGGAAGTTAATATCACCAACCATTCCCATTTTATTAAATGGCCCATGCACCCTGTATATATCTATATCTATACCTATATCTATCTATATATAGCTATCTATCTATCTATATATATATATATATATATATATAATATGAAGATATGAAGGTTTAAATAAATATTTAAGATCACTAATTTTCTTACCAGTGCCAAGAGCTGGGAAGGCAACAGAGGTAATCTGGGCTGACTCACATAATTTCAGAACAGACAAAACAACATCCTTAATGGCAGATGGACTACTGCGTCCAATAACAGAGTGGATGATGTTTCTACATGGAAGCAGCCCAGCTGTGGTCATAATCTCTGTGTGCTGTGTATTTGACAATCTCACTATTGAGAAAAAATATATATAGATCATATCTTAAATTTAGTGTTCAAAAAGATAATAATGAAAGTTAAATCTAAGGGAATACACACCAATCTGTGAACATTCTTGTTCCACTTCTACTCCAGCAGCATCTAAAATGGCTTTGGATACTCCTGGATTACAAAGCAAAATTTATGTTTATATTGTAATTCTTTTTAAAATTGAAAAAATCATTAATGAAACTTAGTTTCTTTGAAGGTCAGAAAGGACAACATGTGTTAAAGTCTGATTAACCTGCTTTCAGAGAAAATGTCTGATTTGAGGAGTTGACAAAGGCATCAGTTTTTTCTTTAGTTATGTCTCCTGAAGAAACTTCTAGAGTCATTTGACCCAAATGCATGATGTGCACCCCAAGAGAGGGAGAGGAGACTTGAACCCTGGCAGTGAACCCTATAGAGAAACACAGAAGAGCCAAAAAGAATTAATTAATTTTAATACATTTGTAAGAAAGTCTTACCATATTTTTGAGATGCTTTGTCAGAAATACTTGTTTTAGGCATGTAATGATGATGTGCTTTTTTTCGATAGGACCCTGAATCCCATCTCCAAAGATGTTGGTAAAGCACTAACAGATAAAGGCCAGAAATATACAAAACTATATTAAATGTTAAAAACTATGGACGATTATATAAACAATGTGTATTTAAAGCTGCAGTCCATATCTACACTCTTCTTGTCAGAAGGGTGCAAAATCACAGTTACTTCTTGAAGGTTTGCAGGCTTAAAATTTGGATTTCTGTCAGCATGATTCTGGCCACCAGATCTTTAGGAAAGCCAAGATTCCCAGTCCCAATAGCTGGGAAGACAACTGAAGCCATTCTCCACTGTTCTGCTTTTTTCAGGCAATCTTTTTCAGTACCTTTTTAAATGTAAAAAATATATCTATTATATCTATTATAAGTCATTATCTGCCATTAATGGTAATTTTAATAAATCTTCAATAAATTTTTTTTTCTCACTTCATCCTCTGAGCCTTGTTTCCAAAATGGGCAAACTACATGAAAAACCTTTTGACATTTTAGTTTATAACCATCTGTGACAACCATATCACCATAATCCACATTGTTTGAGCGAGCAGCTCTGGTGAATTCTGACTGGAGCTGATGACCAGCAGTCTGAAGGAGTGCGCTGGAGACGGCACCTTTACTGAGGTCCAAGTCCTCCGATATTGTATTAACAATGATATCAGCCTGCAGGTTAAACAAAGGCTGTTTAAAATAATAATTTTAAACTTGAAGCAACACAGCATAACAAAGAAGGTGGTTATAGGGTGGGGGTGGATAGTAGCAGGAAAGCATGTGGTACACTTAAAGTGGCTCATGGATTTTAACTGACCTTACCAACTGGCTTAATTTGAACTTTTAGGTTTAAGTAATGTATAATTATATTTTGGCCATTTTTAGATATTTTACTGCAAAACAAATGGAAAAAAAAGAAAAAAAGTGAAAAAACAACAGAACACAAATTTTGAAAATGTTGGGACATTTTATATATATATATATATATTTATTCATTTATTTATTTATTTTTATTTTTATTTATTTTTTTAACAGAAAGACTTCAAATCACATCAGCCAATATTTTATTAAAAATGTAACATTGATGTTTAAGCTAAGAAATCTGACACTCACTAAATGATCCCATTTAAAATGTAATAGTAATAAAAGGTTGAAAAAGCAATGAATGTTTAATAAGATTTAGCTGGGAGAACATCTAGCAACTAATAGAGTTAACTGACATCAGGCCTATAACATGATTAGCTATAAAACGGGTGTCTTGAGAGGCAGAGTCTCAAAAGTAAAGATGGGCAAAGGCTTTCCGATGTGTGAAAGAGTGCATAAAAAGAATACTAAGCTGAACACTTGAAAAACAATGTTCCTCAATGTCAAATTGTAAAGGCTTTGCAAATCTCCACATCTACAGTGCATCATTAAAAGATTCAGAGAAACTAAATGTTCTATTGTGAATAAAATATTGGCTCATGTGATTTGAAAGCCTCCATTTTATTAAAAAAAACTCTTCAAGAAGTACATGTTTGCTATATATATTTCCCTGTCAGTTTTATATACCAGTAAAAATTAACTGTGCTTAACTTACAGTCACATCTTGTATGTTCCCTTTTTTCAGAATGACTTTTAGTTCCCTTTGTGTAGTTTTGGTCAGAAGACAACTTGAACCTTCCGCTATGTCTTCTATACCATCATAGCTTGAGGTTTCTCTTCTCCTATGTACTTGGGCTTCAAGGTTTCTTTTATGATGGTCTTTGGAAGTTTCCAACTCTTGGTTTATTTGGCTGTAATTTCCATGACGGTTTGATGAGGGAAAGTAGTTTGAGGGCTATAAGCAGCAAACTCCTTTCTGACAGCTTGAGTCATGGCATTCACAGTACTGCCATTATTGTCAACCAAGTGAATCTTAGTTAATGTGCTTCTGGAGCCTATGTGGTTATGATTTTTAATAAACTCATGCACCTCCTTGGAAATTGATTCAGTGCAAAGATCAAGAGGACAACCAAATATCCCTGAGCTAATAACTGGAATTGCAATAGAGGAGCAGTTTTTTCTTGACGCCTGCTTCAGACTTTCCCTCACAGCACGTCTCAGACGTTGCTCAGTGGTACGTCTGTCTGAATCACTGAAACGAGGTCCAACAGCGTGCACCACATATTTACAGGGAAGACGATCAGTGTCAATGATGATAGCTTCTCCAGGCATCAGAGGTCCATTTACTTCTGTGAATAGGTCACAATATTTCTGCAGACTTGGTCCAGCAGCTTGAAGAAGTGCAAACGCTAATCCACCAGTGTGCTTCAGATCTTCATTAGCAGCATTGACCACAAATCTTTTTTCCTTAAGCAGAATCGAGAGCATCATTTTACCCTGTTCCTTGAAGTATTTCTTTGCGCCTGCCTTTTTTATGACCAATGTGTCTGTGTAGAGAGTATCTGCTAACCTTTTAAATAAGGTCAAAGCTGGCTGGACAAATGCACGCTCTCCAGATAGTCTGATCTTGGGGTTTTTTGAATCAAAACTAACTTTAATTTCATCTGGTTTCATAAAATCTTTCCAGTCTTGTGATTTTTTGTCTTTTATGAATTTAACCACTGCATGTGATTTGATATGAACATTCTAGTGTGTTTCTCAGTGAAACATCCTAAGCTCTCACTGACCTCCATCACTGCTTTGCTGAATCCAGTCACTATTGCTTTGTCATTCTGTTTTGATAGGTTTATAAACACAGATGCATTGAACAATTCTTGCAATTGTTTTTTGAGATCCTGCCACCCTGTCATTTCAAGGACTCCCTGATCTTCTACAGTGAGGTCTTTGGTTGTGAGAACTGTATTCAACCTCTTCACTGCCTCAGCAAGTGCTCTTTCTGTGCTTCCGATCACAACAACATCTCCATTTTTGATTGTGTAAACTGCAGTTATTCCATGAGATGTGAAGAGATCTTGGGACATTTCATCACAATCCACTGATTTCAGAAACTCCATGATTGAACAGTTAATCTGTAACTGCTTCTGTTTCATATTTATTTTCTTCTCAAGGAACACATTTTTGAAGGAAAGTGTTTCTGTATGAAGACCAGATAAAATGAGTTGTTTTTTTGTTGTATTCAATGTGAAGGTCTGGAGAAACAACTGAAGCACTTTTTAAGCCTTCTTGTTCAAGCAGAGAGTACATGGCAGAAGAAATGTACTCTGTCACACTGTTCTTCTCTCTCTCCATTTGAGTTGTTGCTTTTTCTAAAGTTTTCTGCATGATAGGTTTCAGTGTAATTACCTCATTGGTCATTCCCGCCAGTGTCAGGACCCCTTTAGAGTCATCCATATCTGTAAAAACCTGATCTTTCACTAATTTCTTAACATCACTCTCCACTTTAGACCACAAGGCAGGTGACACGGGCCACTCAGATGTTGTGTAGTTTGTGATTAGTTTCTTGAAGGTATCAATTGCATTCTTACTCCAGCCATCAATGTGTCTTCTGGTAACTCCTTTCTGTTTCAGTAATGCTGGATCAGGACTGAGCAAAACTTCAGGTTTGTCCATGTTTATTTGGCAGAAGTGTGAGCTCATCTGGTCTTTAATAGAGGTAATCTGCCCTTTCTTGAGGATGAACTCCCTGATAGCAGGATGTACACTGACTGTAACGGGTTCAGGCAGCTTCAGACATGGCCTGTTGCCACCATACAAGATAGTATCAAGTGATTTAATATAGGGATATATCTTGACTGGAACATTATCAATATAAAGATTTTGCTTCAAAACTCTCTCTTTGGCTGAAAAACAATTAAGAAAACAGCTACAAATGTATACAATTTCAATAAATGTATTAACATTGACAAAAGTGTTTAGAAAAAAGTTTTTAACGCACCTGGAACTATAACTGCAAAGATTACCAGCAATTGCATATGTATTTACCTTGTTCCTCCTTGAAGGTATTTATGGCTGCTTGTTCTGCTGGAATTGTGATAACTTCTTCTACTGGACCACCCCATTTCTCAAAATACAGTTCAAGCAGTATCTCATTGTTGTTGGCCTCTGCTGGAAGATTCTCCACCCGCACACATGTGTTTCTCTCTAGTGCACGGGCTCAGGTTTCTAGTTATGTGCTCTTTTGGAAGAACAAAGAAAGAAGTTTCACTTTCACAAGGACACACAGTGCGTCCAGCAACCTACAGCAACACTACAGCTAGCATAATAGTTCTTTCTTTCTTTGTGTAAACATTTGAGCCCTTGAGAGAAATCACACCCCTCTGTGATGTAGCAAAGATCTGTAGTACAGATCTTCTTTATGCATCAAAAGCTTGTAACGCTCTAAAGAGAAGGGAATTGTTGAAATTGCATCATATAACCCCTTAAATCCCAATTTGCACCCTTGAATGATCGGGTGTGTGGCCCAACTCGAGGCTTGGTGGAAACATTTTTTTTTATCCAAATTTGTCATTCAGATTATGATCTGCTCCTGATTGAGACGGAGTGTCCCTAAACTTAAATCATAAATATCAAACATCTTTTGTCCTTCTCTGGGCACCTCTCAGTCAGATCATGTGTCATTGTGAAGTCCTTCATAAAATCATCAAGTGGGTGGTCTCTTGATCTGTTCAAATAAGTGTGAACATTCAGAGGCTAAAAATTGGTTGAAACTGTCTTCAAGTCTATGGACTTCCATAGTTTTAAAATCAGTTCATATTTGAGGCCCTAGGCAAAATTCATGTTTCAGACTGTCATGATACAATGTTGACTTTTAGCATGCATCTGCCTGTGCAGTGATAAAGGTATTCATACATCGCTAACCCTATGGTAAACTAAGAAATGACTTGTCAGTCAGTGTTACAGTGTTAAAAATACAACATGCCCTGCTCTTTGGTTACTTAGCATGGCAGTTACATTCTTTTTGTCAGCGTCCTTTGATTTGGTCACTTGGTTTCGTTCTACCACCAGGCCACTTTAGGCTGTAACAGTACTCTACAACCAACAGATGGCAGCACGTCTTTATCATTACTGTCTGAAGTCACTCGTTAATGGGCTGCACGTCGGTTTTGGCAGTCCCAATGCATCCTAGTTTAAAACAAAATGTAAAAAAATATTAATAATGTAAATATGCTAATTAAAATGTTTTTATTACAAATTTGTAAGCTCAGTTAATTGGAGAAAATCAGAAATATATAGAGTTTACATGTTATAATGTTAGTTTAATTTAAATCTCTTCACACTTAAAATTATGACATAAAATTGTAAAATAAAATCATTAAAACAATTCTAGCCTCTCGTTTCTGAGTAGCTAAAAGCTTACCTCTTACAGTCAAATGGAGAAGGTTTAAAAGTTTAAACCTCTTCTGTCTCTTCTGTAATTAGACCATCATGCACAAATCATAATTACCATTTATCCAATTACATTAAAGTGCATGCAAACTTTAATTACAAGATGCACCATGTGAGATTTGGACTGTTATTAGTTCTTTGATCTACTGTCACCTTTTACAGTTTAAGTTCAATAACAGTTCCTCAACATCATTAGCCTTTATTCACGCAACTATGAGGGTCAGAGGAGGAGGGCTGTGTTTGTCTGAGGTCTGGTGTAGTACTGCTTCATGAGCTAGCACAGGACCCTAAATAAATGATTATTACTGACAAGCACTGAGCCTTGGCCCAACACAGAGCTCCGGCAATTACCTCGTTCCACACACGCAGAAAGAAACACAAAGCATTAAATTCACAATCAGTGCAGGTGCAACTAAAACATGCTGTTTTGAACCTAAATTCAAATATAAGCATAACAATAAGCATGCAAACCATTCTGACCATGCTTCATAAAATATTGAATTAAGCTCCTCCTCTACAATCTTTCCATCTGTATGTACTACAACACATCCCTGGAAAATGAAGCAAACACACATACACACACACAGAGAGAGACAGACGAGAGAGAGAGAGAGAGATTGACTATGCTTCATTGATTTTGTATGCAGTCTTGTTACAGAAATCGAAGGAGAAGTCAGCATGAAGTTTTCTTGAGGACAGGACACTATATTTCTGCTCTTGGTTTTAAGGAGTAATGAAGTTAGTGGAGAGCTTTGAGCAGTTTGTGAAGCTTAGCTTCCAGGATCAATTAATATTCTCATTTCTGATTGGCTTGCGCCTAGTATATTAATTGTATATACAAGTTATAATTATCTCTTACTTTTCAGCGTCAGAAATACAAGGTATGGCGTGAGAGCGTGTGAACTGGCTGAAATGCGTGTGTCTCACGGTGAATGCGTGAGACTTGAGAGCCCTGCTTCAAATACATTCAGAACATTAGCTACGCTAGTACGCTAGGTTCCCCTGCTTAAGTCAGCCCATGTCCAGGCCTGTCTGAAGTATGCCAGGGACCATCTGGATGATCCAGAGGAGTTATGGGAGAAAGTCCTGTGGTGAGATGAGACCAAAGTAGAACTTTTTGGTCTTAACTCCATTCACCGTGTTTGGAGGAAGAAGAATGATGAGTATCATCCCAATAATACCATACCTACAGTGAAGCATGGGGCTGGAAGCACTCTGGGGGTGTTTTTCTACACAGGGGACTGGATGACTTCACTGTATTAAGGAGAGGATGAACGGGGCCATGTATTGTGACATATTGGACAAAAACCTCCTTCCCTCAGTCAGAGCATTAAAGATGGGTCGTGGGTCTTACAACATGACAATGACCCAAAGCACACAGCCAGGAAAACCATGGAGTGGCTCTGTAAGAAGAATATCAAGGTTCTGGAGTGGCCTAGCCAGTCTCCAGACCTAAATCCAATTGAAAATCTTTGGAGGGAGGTGAAACTCTGTGTTGCTCAGCGACAGCGAAATCTGACAGATCTAGAGAAGATCTGTATGGAGGAGTGGGCCAAAATCCCTCCAGCAGTGTGTGCAAACCTGGTGAAGAAATACAGGCTTAACAATGGCTTCTGTAACAAATATTAACAAATTTTGACTCACAGTAATTCCCAAATAAATTGTTTAAAAACCTAATCACAGGGTGATCAAATACTATTGACCTCACTGTATATAATTCTCTGGTGTAAAAGTTCTCTCATCTATTCACAGATCACAAAAGTACATTTTGTTTGCTACCTACGGCTTAAAGAGAAAGTCATACTGGTTTGGAATTTTCATCCTCATCTAGAACCAGTAGTCCTCAAATGGTTCAGATCATACTTAGAAGGGAAAGGTTTTTGTGTACTGAGTCCCAAGGCTCAATTTTCACACCACTCTTGTTAATTTTTTTTGTTTGTTTATCATTTTAACAATTTTAAATTCCTTCTTTTTTTAATTCCTGTTTTTGTTTTCTTTAATGATTGTTATAACTCCATTTATTTATGTAAAGCGGAGGTGAACGAAGTACACAAATCAAGTACTTGAGTGAAAGTGCAGATACATACAATAAAATATTACTCCAGTAAAAGTACTCCTTTTTCAATTTTACTCGAAAGTACAAAAGTACTGTTTTTTATATACTTAAGTAAAAAAGTACTGATAGATTTATTTTGCAATTTTATATAGGCTACTTAATTTTATATTGCACATTTTTTTCATAATCTTAATGCTCAAAATACCTGGAATTTTCCTAAAATAACCACTATATGGAATCAAGATACAGTATATTTTTGTTGTTGATTGGACCACATTGACGATCATGTAATGTTCACTGTGAAGCTTACACTGCAATGTAACTGAGAGAAAACAGATTTGACTGTCTAATTTTCACCAGTAAGAAAAAGGTTAGGTTATTGTTTTGCAGAACGTCACAGTTGTATATGACATGAGAATAAGTTAGGAAAAAATATTTTCTTTTTTTTTTTCTTCTCAAACCTTGTCTGTGTTGTAAACACTCCTGGCCAAATGCCCCCAGAGGGCATTACTTCCCACTTTGATAATTACTGTAATTACCTGAACATCACATCCTTTCTTTTTCTCCTCATCAAAAATATTTGGACATTATTTAAAAATTACCTTAACGTAGCACTAGCAAGCTTGTTAGCTAAAAGATTAGCATCAAATAACAATATTGAGACCTTATTTATGAGTCATTTTTTATTTATAGACTTATATATTAGTATGGTTATGAATAAACACTATAGGTATAAATGCATTAAAAAAAACACTGCTGCAGGGAATATGAACGTTTTTTGATAGAAACACTTATATTGATGTGTCTGCATTCATCTCAGTGGGCTTGAATATATTGCTCTTTACAGCAGTGTAAAAAACGGACAATTTTTACATAAAACATTTGATTAATCCTAAAATTCGACATTAGTAACTTACTAACAGTTGTTCTTTTGAGTTCGGTTCACAGGAGACTCACTCTGAACGGATCGTTTGAATCAGTGAGTTATTGAATCAAGAACAGCTGCATTTGGATCATTACAATTCGAGAATTAATCGTTTGGTGCGATTTGTGAACCGATTGAACAGGTTCATTAAAAAGAATCAATTTGTTAATGAATCGCTCGTCTGTGACTCACTCGGAGCATGTGATATATAAGTAACGATATGTTTTATGAAATGTAGTAAAGTAAGAAGTACGATCCTTTGCTTAGGAATATAGTAAAGTAAAAGTAAAAGTTGCTAAAAATAAAACTACTCCAGTAAAGTATAGATACTTGAAAAATACAGTAACTTAAATACAGTAACAAAGTACAAGTACTTCGTTACTGGCCACCACTGATGTAAAGCACTTTGAATTACAATTGTGTATAAAATATGCTATATAAATAAGTTAATATATAAATACTCAATTTAAAAATCCTATTATATTAGACTGTTTTTACCTTTGCAATTCAGACTGAAGTCAAGGGGAGCTCTCGACATGGTCTTGTTGGTGTGTGTGTGTGTGTGTGTGTGTGTGTGTTGTTCATGGACACTACAGTACTGTGTGGATCACTTTTCTTTTTCAAAAGATGAGCTATGGCCATCATAACCAAATATTACAACAAGAAGCACTATGTGACACAGAGAAAGTGAGTGAGTTAGTTACTGAAAATCTCCTCAGCCCAGTGAGGCATGAAACGCTGTGGTCTAAAAGCTGTCTGTCTCCTTCGGTTACATAACTATGTTGTGCATTCGAGTGTTTGTGTTTGCGCACTATGTAACTTTAACCCAAACACTTACAAATTCCTCTCCCTCTCTCTCCCCCTTTCTCTCTCTCTCTCTCTCTCTCTATCGAAGTCCCCTGCCCTTGAACCTCACAGCATTGATTTTCATGTATATTTCCTTATGCCGGCATCTTCATTGCTTACTTTTAGTCTTTCATAATTAATGATCGTAAAACTGTTCTATTTTGCTCACAAGGGCGAAACTTTGATGGATTCACCGTTTCTGTTAAGGGCAGCCAAAATGTGCTGATGTAAGGGGTCACATGACGTAAAGGACCAATCGTCAGAGAGTTTCAAGGAGCACTTCTACTGCAATATTCAAACAACACAAACCGTTAAAACCATAAAGGCTTTCAGTACAGTTCAGAATGCTGATTGTGGTACAATAGAATTAAGCTTTATAAAAAGTATAATTTAAATATTCTTATTCAGCACAGCTTGATTTTCGATCAAATCTGAGAAAAGCTAGACTCAAGGTCTCATTTAATTATTCAGTAACACCATACATTAGTGCAAAATATCCCCTAAAATAATAAACACCAGAACAGTGCAAATCACATGTGCCCAGCAACCAGGAAAAAAATTATTCACAGCGAGAAAGCAAGATTATGACAGAAAGAGCCCAGAGGGATTTCTCCTGGACATGGATGGTCAGAGCAGTGAAGAAAAGCAGCTTGATTAAAGCACACATTCTCTCCTTTCCTGGGGGGAACATGAAGAAAACAATTACCTATGTGTGAATATGAGTGAAACAAGCAAAATGTTATGTCTGTTACTCTTAATGTAAGATGAGCTCCAAAAGTCTGGGATATTTCTAAGATGGGCGGTGGAAAGAGCCTGCACACCAGATTGTGCGTTTCTTAAAATTGTTTATATAGCGTAGAGAGAAGATAAAGAGGAGGAGAGACAGGGAAAGAGAAAGTGAGGGGTGGGGGGGGGGGTAGCAGCATCACATGGTTTCATTCAGGGGCATGCATGCGAGTCCGGATCTAGAAGATAGTGTCTATTTTTACTTCAGGTGACATCAGGTTTAACACTGTTTCGTCCAGCACACAAGGAAAAAACTGATTCATGCTGCATTGACATTACCTTCTTCAGTCCAAGTATTATGTGAGCCATGAAGACCACGAGATAGAGGACGTTTCTTCAGGTATTGTTGTCCATGCATCACATACAATGTTTCTGATGGGGTAACTATTGCTCAAGCAAACCGTCGCCTAAAGATGCTTGATCATAAATGGACCAGTTGGGTTTGGAGTAGTTCACTAAAATGAAAATATACTCAACCTCAAGCCATCCAAGACAGATGAGTTTGTTCATTAAAACAGTCTTGGAGAAATAGCATTACATCACTTATTCGCTGATGGATCCTCTGTAGTGAATGGGTGCCATCAGAATGAGATTCCAAACAGCTGATAAAAACATCACAATAATAATAAATATGTGTGCTCTCCGTAATATTGATTTCTCCAGCGAAAAAGTAATCTGAGAACAGTCCTAAGTATCAGTGGATTTTAATGTGAGCAGACAACAGGAGATTTTTAACTGGAGGAAGCATTATTATCGATTATGAACTTGTATTCTGACCAGAAGCAATAGTTTACAATTAAAATGCCTTGATGGATTTTCTTTTTTTTTAACAAACACACAGCTTCACAAGATATTAACTGATGGACTGCAGGTGGATTATTGTAATGTAAAACATGTAAAGTACAAAACATACATTTTTGTAAATTTTTATTGACGCTAAAATGTAAAATTTAGACGTATTTGAACATTTAAAACATACAAATGGCTACTTATTTTTTGTTTAAAATATTTGTTAAATATTTGCGTGTATCTTTTATATGATTAAGATTTAAATTTGTATCAGTTTTGTTTAGATTAAAAATTTTGATTTTTAGAACCTTTAACCTTTAAACATGCATTTCTATCATTCTAAGATTTTTTGATTTTTAGAAGGATTTTACTATTGCAGAAATTGTGTTTATTTTAAGGGTTTAAAATGAGTCTTGTCATTCAAGTCTTGTTAAACATTATAAAAGCCTACTTTTGGAAATGAGCTGGCAGTGGAAATCACTCAGAATAGAATGAAACGTTATCATTTCATATTAAGTAAACAGTTTAACAATGCAGTTGCAAACAAGGTCATTGACATGACAACTAAAAAAACACAAAATAATATGAATGATAATAATAAATAAATGAATGCCGTGATTTCAATATTCATCATGATCCATTTGTGTATTCAATACGTCAGTTTTGTGTTTTAAAAAGCTGAAAATATGTCAGTATTGTACATTTTAGTTCCTGTAAAAGCGTATGTAAATGTACGTTTTATAGAACAAAATTTCACTGGCTGTATATAGATCCTGTGTTGAGATTTCTCTGGGTGTGTCTTCTTGTTAGTTTCTAACCTTCTTCCAGTTTTCTTCTGAGATGTGGTGCCACAACTGTCTGGCACCTGCTATATGTCACCTATCAAACACACTTAAATCACACAGGCTCCGTCCATTATCGCATATAACACTGTGCTAAATAGAGGCTGTGGTATCTTACTTTACAGTGACTGCATTTACAGGTATAGCAGGAAAGTGGAGGACGGTGGGCTGTAATCTATTAGGTGTCATAGAGCTTTATAATTTTGGCTTGTGAGTGCATATTAGTCTTGCTTTATATCATTATATCCTAATGTATTATTATCTCTCTTCATAAATTACACCACATTTATGTCATAGCACTACCTCATTTTATCATATTAACTCTGTCTAGATCATTAACTTTCTCTATTTTTTGCTCTCTCATAAACTAACTGAAGTAAATTAGAAGCCATTGGTAGTCAGACGTTAACACTGCAAAAAGTACTTCCCCCCCCCCTATAGTAAAATAGTGGTAATACTTTACAATAAGAAGTAATTTCTTAAAGGGGTCATACGGTGGTACATGCACTTTTTCAAGCTGTTTGGACTGAAATGTGTGTTACACAACCACCCTACAATGATAAAGATCCACAGGTAGTTTTCTTTCGATTTAATAAAAATAAGTTGCCCCTTCTGAAATCAAGCCAAATGCATGTCGGTGTAGCGTCACACAGACAGAGGCCACACCCACAATAGTTGATTGACAGCAGCGTGTCACACAGACTGAACTGGTGTCTTACCTCAGACCCGCCCTGAGTCCTTATCAAACCGAGATGCAGAGACAAGCAAGACTACTAAGAGACTGAGGTGTTTTGTTGTTGAATGTATTAATGAACACAGCAGTAGTCATTTACTCCTGACCTCTGAGTGACTGAAGGCAGAAGATTAACCTTACGTTTGGTTCTGAAGGGAAACGCCCCCTTGATCAACCGGAATGCGTTTATCATTCACGAGAATCATTTATGATCCAGCCTCACCTACAGAAGCAGTGAGTATAATGTCTTTTAACAAATCTTTGCAAATCGCCTTTCCTAATAATGTGCTAATTAGCAAGTTTCACTATGAATACGGCTAAAAAAAGATCCTCTGAGAGCATCCGGAAAAGAGGAGCGGGGTCAGCGGAGCTCGTGAAGATTTAAAGGGGAAGTACACAGAACAGAGGGATTTCAAAAGAGTTGTTTACTATCTTTGAGAAATTTTAAAACAAAATATATTACAAACTTTCCATTAAGACCCTAAATAATCATATTAGCTTGTGGAAAACTGGGTTTGTATTAGTGATGCTGTTGGAGAAATACCCAACCCGTGGGTCCCGCTTTTATGAAATTATTTGGACCGCCCCAGCCCGCCCCGCACCACTGTATCTATTTTTACATCCTGCCCCGCCCCGCGCCCGCGAACATTAAATAGACATACTATAGGCATTATACTTCAAACGAAAACAGCCTTTATTTAATCCTGAAAGTGCTTAGAAACATCACTCTGTAAACTGGTGACAACATATGATTATGAACATGAACAATAAATCAGTTCATATTAATAAAAAGATAATGACACATATTTTAAACATTTACAAAGCAGCGTTTTTTTCATTTATCACACGGAAAACGTTTTTACGTTCGCTGTGCAAAAAAAGAAAGGCATCCACTGTACCGGGGTTTCATTTATTTGGCCTGGACTTACGAGACAGCCCGCACATCACTAGTATGACCCCTTTAACACACTGTTCGTCACATAGTCTGTGTCAATCAAAATCATGACATTTGTAGATTTTTGCGTGACCTTGCAAAGTATTTTAAAGAGTTTTATTCAGATAGATTGAGTTTTTTAATTAGAATTTTGAAAAGTAAGCGGTCTAGAAGACTGCTGTTCAGAGCAGTGGGATTGAACAGGTGCAGGGGAGCTAAAGAGGAGTCTGAAGGTTAATTCAACAGTGCCGAGTGCAGTTCCTTGCCCTAAGCGTGTGTGCGTGCATCACTGTGTGTTTGTGTGCAAGCGTGAGCCGTAGCAGCTTCATTAAATGCTTAGCAGTAAAAATAGCCTGAGATAGGTGTGCTTGGACAGTATGATGTAATGGCAAGAGAGTCTCTGGTGTGAGTCGGTGTGTGGCAAAGAATATTTGGTTGGAGGAGCTCAGATTTTGTGGGATAGCTTGGGACCGGATAGCATTTTTAATGGGCACACTGGAAGATCGTTAGCTGTATGCAAACTGTCAGTCCTTGAAGGAACAGAATGTGAAGAGAAGTAGATGCTTTGCTCCTTTTCTGAGCCAGTTTCTATTGTATGTATAAAGCGTTATGTATAATTTAGTATGTGTTTATTAATATTGTATGCTTATTATTATTTATTTTATTTACTTTCATGCAAACATATGAGATTGAGCAGTTTGCAGGAATAAAAAAAAGAAGATCAAATTAATCTCTCTCTCTAGCCTATACATGCATGATTGTACTTTTATTATTTAATTCAAACACATGCCATTTAGCAGTTTATACAAAATATAAATAAAATATAATTTTATAATTGTTTTTTTCCCGATCCTTTTCTGGTTAGTTTCATTCCTGGACTCTGATTGGTCAGCAGCCGTGTTTTAATCACGATACAGCACGCTTACAGTGACCGCTTCACATTACTGCATCTATTAGTTTTATGTTTCAGGTATGATTATATACGTCCATCAGTTTACACTAAAGACGCTTGCAATCTCGTGCTGTGCCATCAATCACTGAGATTTGAAAATATATTGATAAGCAGATGTATGTGTGCGTGAGAAAATACCAAAAATAGTGTTAAAAAATAAATTATGCTGCTATTCTTTGCTTGTATTTAAGCTCCATTAGATGAGAGGCATGTGCAGAACATTTTCTTGCGTCTAGTGTAGGAACTATTTTTTATTTTTTTTGTGTGGTAACCGTTTTATAAAAGCAATAAGGAACTCCAGGCAGTGCTATATTGTGAATAAATCACAGCTGAAGTGATTGCAGGCACTCCGCGAGCCTCTCACCTTATTGCTTACCTATATTACTCCAAAATGCAATTTTGTTAAATTATGATTAAATCTCCTGGTTGTGATATCAGTATAGCAAGCTGTTCAATATGTATTGAAAACAATACATTGAAAACTAAACAAAGAGGAAAGAACACAATATGCATAAATTAAGGATGCATTAAACACTGCAAGAACACATGCATGTACGCAATTTGCTTTTTGACGCATAAATCATTTGTGACTCTTAGAATGCAATTTGACTAAATGCAACCCATACAAATGCGTCCAGCAGCTTGCAAATTGATGGCCATACAAATTTTGGATGGCAGGCTTGCAGGACTAAAGCACATTTTTGGTCTGAACCTCACTGCAGCTGTTCTGAGCTGATTCTGCTTAGAGTGAATCCTCCCGCTCTCTTACAACAAAAGCTACACAAGCAACCTGAAGTACTTTTACGGATGTCTGTCACATATTGCCAGTGCTGAATTTTACTGCACGGCATATGCGCATGTCTCTGCATAATTATGTGAGAATCCATTATTGTTTTTGGCTGAAGAATAAATGATTTTATTTTCATCTGTGCTTATAAAAGATTCAGAATCTTGCAGAAGCAGAACTGAAATATTAAGAGAAAACCAGACACTGAAGACTGCTGGAATTCAATTCTTTCGGTTATGTAAATGTCCTAATCAATAAAAACAAAACTCTCACTCCATCTTGCTTGCTCTCTATCCACTTTGCACTTCCACCCACACAGTCCAAAAATATTTCAATATGCAACGCAGGACATAAAAGGGCTTTTCTGAGCATGTCTAATAGAATAAGAAGCATCTGCTCTGGGGACATGCTTAACCTAACCTTTACAAACCTCCCACTGGCAGAAATAATTCAAACAAAGAAACAAATATTCAATTATCACATTTTTGCTATGTTTAAAATGACATTAAAAAATGTTGCTTGATGCCTAAAGGTAAATTGTATCTCTCTTAGGTTGCTGTTGTTTGCAAGAAGCTCTCAGCTATTTTTTTATGGTATAACCAAATGTGTCTTTTTAAATTCTTTAGGAGAACAATTATATAGTTGATGACAAACCGTAAAGATGGCAGTGTTTGTTTGGATTTAAGACAAGCTGATATTGAGAATCTTTGACTTTGACTGCAGGCTTTGTTATCTTGGCACATCTAAGCACAGTGTGAGACATTATTGAAATCTCTTCTGATATTGGAGACACATGTGAGATTGTGGGTATATTTTTTCTCAGAAGAAGAAAGAGACATTGGCTCACCCAAATCTTTGCTTATCTCTTTGCGTTGCATCTTTCCTTCATATTTCCTTTTAACTTTATCTGTCTCATTCCTCCAGAATCATCCTGCCATCTATCACAGCTGTCACTTCTCATTACCTCTTCCCTCTTTCTCTCTCACTTTCCTCTTCTTCTGTCTGCCTATTTTGGGTTCCCCTCAGCCAGGGCAAGAATGATAAATGAGGGCGAAAAGTTGAAATGGGTTGTGTGTGGGAATTTAGGGGTGGGAACAATTATATTTCAGACAAGCAATATTGTACTTAGCAAAAAGTATTGATATTCTCACATTAAGAATCTATATGTTTAGTTATATTTGTCACATTAATATTTTTGGGAGAGAGTCTTTGACCACTATGACAAGTCTATAAGAAGCCAAAAGTTTCTAAAGGTCATGTTAAAACACACACACACACACACAAAATATGTACAGTGAGTACAGAAAGTATTCAGACCCCCTTAAATTTTTAATGTTAATTTTTTTCCTCATTAATGTACACACAGCACCCCATATTGATAGAAAAACACAGAATTGTTGACATTTTTGCAGATTTATTAAAAAAGAAATACTGAAATATCACATGGTCCTAAGTATTCAGACCCTTTCAGTATTTAGTAGAAACACCAACAAGATTTTCACATCTGGATCCTCTCCAGTTCTGTCAGGTTGGATGGTAAACTTTGGTGAACAGCATTTTTAGGTCTCTCCAGAGATGCTCAATTGGGTTTAAGTCGGTGCTCTGACTGGGCCATTTAACAACAGTCACAGAGTTGTTGTGAAGCTACTCTTTCATTATTTATTGTTATTATTATTCATTATTACAGAAGGTTTTGGTCCAGGATATCCCTGTACTTGGCCGCATTCATCTTTCCCTCGATTGCAACCAGTCCTGTCCCTGCAGCTGAAAAATACCCCTACAGCATAATGCTGCCACCACCATCCTTCACTGTTGGGACTGTATTAGACAGGTGATGAGCAGTGCCTGGTTTTCTCCACACATACCGCTTAGAATTAACACCAAAAAGTTCTATCTTGGTCTCATCAGACCAGAGAATCCTATTTCTCACGTCCTTCAGGTGTTTTTTTTAGCAAACTCCATGCGGGCTTTCATGTGTCTTGCACTGAGGAGAGGCTTCTGTCGGGCCTCTCTGCCATAAAGCCCGACTGGTGGAGGGCAGCAGCATTGGTTGGCTTTCTAGAACTGTGCTCTTAGGAACATTAAGTGCAGCAGAAGGTTTTTTGTAACCTTAACCAGATCTGTGCATTGCCACAATTCTGTCTCTGAGCTTCTCAGGCAGTTCCTTTGACCTCATGATTCTCATTTGCTCTGACATTCATTGTGAGCTGTAAGGTCTTATATAGAAAGGTGTGTGGCTTTCCTAATCAAGTCCAATCAGTATAATCAAACAAAGCTGGGCTCAAATGAAGGTTTAGAAAGTGACAAGTGAAAGTGTCACAGCAAAGGGTCTGAATACTTAGGACCATGTGATATTTCAGTTTTTATTTTTATATAAATCTGCAAAAATGTCAACAATTCTGTGTTTTTCTGTCAATATGGGGTGCTGTGTGTACATTAATGAGGGGAAAAAAATAACTTAAATGATTTTAGGAAATGGCTGTAATATAAAAAAGAGTGAAAAATGTAAAGGGTTCTGAATACTTTCCGTACTCACTGTATGTTATGCTGCTTTATACTGTTGTTGTTGTTTTTTAATTATACCATTTAATTTATCACAATAAAAATTTTTTTTTGGTTGAGAAAGTACAGAGTAAGTCTTACATATTTAAAGAAAATAGCTTAGGATAGCTTAACCGAAAAATCACATTTATAATGGAATGTAATGTTTACCAGAATAGAATAGAATTTTTTGTATCGTACCTCATTTAACAGAATATTGTAGAATATTTTTATAATGAAATGTAATGGTGTGGTGTAAAATATATCAGAAGAACAGGTAATAGAATTTATTAACATAATGGAGTATATTCTAACAAAGAAATAGAAACTTTCAAAGAAGATAATCTATTGTAAATACCTGAGAAAAATAGAGAAGAGCAAAGCAAAACAGAGTGCAACAGAAGAAATTCTAATATATTTTAGCTCAGCTACTATAAAGCAAGTGTGAGAGAGGTGTGCTAGAGATGCTTGCTGAGTGAGTGAGTGAGTGAGAGAGAGAGAGAGAGAGAGAGAGAGAGAGAGAGAGAGAGCAGTAGTCTTCTGTTTTATGCTGCAGGGATCTGTCCAGCAGCACAGAGCAGTAGGAAACGCTGCAGCGGACCACAGACTTCTTGCCACAACACCACACAACATACATCACACACTCACACATGCACACACACACATACAACTAGAGGAAGAGAGAGGCAGAGGCGTGACCAGGAGAAGCATCGTCAAGGAAAAGGAAAGCCACTCTTTTGTCTCCATGGACACTCAACTTCCTCCGAGCAGTTCTCAGTCAGTGTAGTGCAGAAGCGGGCTCTTGCCATCCGCTTAATAATTCATCAGGTCGGTCTTTGAGCTTTGAGCCTGCAGCGCTCACCAACTTTTCCCCTCTAACTTTCACAGCAGCAGTCGGCTGTTTCAGCAACTCTCCTTTTATACTTCAAACGGTTGGCACAGAGGCACAGTGGGAAAACAGGTTCAGGCACTTTTTGAGCATCTTGTGTGTGTTTGTGCGTGAGTGTGTGTGAGGACAGTGGGTTTAAGGTGTGTGTGTGTGTTGTCTGGGCATCCTGCTTATCTCATTCTTGGACTTGGACCCATTGTTGAAAGAGCGGTTCTTGTGGGACTGAACAAGCAAGAGGCGTTCACGGAGAGGCTCGTATGGGACGTAAATCTCTGCTGTAAGCACCGCTTGTGAAAGCAGTGTTTAGGCTGTTGTTGGGGCTGTCTGTGCACCCTTGGATTCTCTCTCATCATGGCTGGCTGTACCAGCCGCTGCAGACAGGGGGTGCTAAAGCTCATTCAGTCCCTTCAGAGGCTTGTCTCGGGAACCCTCAGCAAAGGTAAGACACCTGCATTAACTTAAAAACTCGAGAGAGAAAAAAAAAAAGGTTTGTTTTAAAAAGTGAGTACAGGTAAAGTGGGACAAATTATTTATTTTTTTTCAAAGATGGCTTTTAATATGACATTCAATATATTTTAGGCATTTTTAAATATTAATTTTATTATAAATGTATCATCATTTTCAAAATATGTAAAGTTTTTGTTTTGAATATCAGGTTTAACATAAATGTTTTTTTTTTAAATATTATATTTTTCACAGAGTATTTTTATTAATATATACAAATCACTATACAAATTGTGTTTTAATTATGTATTCAATATGAAAGTTTTTAATGTTCTATTTATGATAAAGTACATGTTTGAATAGTTTTTAAATGCTTTTTTTGCATGATATTTAATATCTAGATTTTAATTTGAAATCATTACATTTTTCAAATGTGAATAAATGTTAGATTTTTAGTTACACATTTGATTAATTTTATTTTTTATTTTAAATATTATATTTACTGTAAAAAATACTGGTTTACTTAAAATACTTAATTTATTCTGAAGTATTTTTATTTAATAATTAACATTTTCATTTAAGTATGTATGTTTATTATAAGGTATTTTATACAAATATTAAAAGTTTTTTACATTATATTAACTGTAAAATGTCCTTATATTTTGTTTTTGTTTTAATTTGACTTTATTTTATAAAACATGTCATTTAATTTTAATATATTTAATGCAAAATGTTTGTTTTTAATATTCCTTCATTTTTTCTTTGTATAGTGTAGAGGAGAACTTTAACTATTTAAAATAGTATTATATCTGGGTACATGAACCATTTGGCATCATATTTTTATAGTGTTCAAATTTACCTGTATTCATATTGTTTGTTTTTGATTATTTGTCTGTTGTTTCTCTTTTGATATTTCAAGCTGTGTATTATAGCTCCAAACAGTAAGATACACCAATACTAGGATGGAGTTCCAACACCTCACTCTTTCACGCTTCACCTGGAATCTTTCATTAGCACACATTTACACCTCCTTTCAAACCAGATGAAAAAAAAATCCTCTTTTTGTCTTTTTTTTTCTTTGAAAAGCATACAGGGCAAAAATCTTCCTTTCTCTTTCATCCCTCTTATCTCCTGTGTTTTTCGAGTACCATAGCACTGTGTCAGCAGAAAAAGCACTGCATGGTTCGTCTCCATGCCGACAGGGCCCGTGGAGATGCTGGAACCAAGCAGTGACTGTTTATCTGCTGTCACTGAGTGCAGAGAGCCGGAACCTCACCGAGTACTGCATGATGAACCCCGCTATCTCTCGCGCCTTCATTATATCTTCCTCACAGATAGATGCTCTCCCTATACACAGGGGAGTAGGAAGTTAATTTAAAGAGGATATTGAGGATTTGGAGCCACTGTATAGAATTTAAACCAGTCTCTCTAGACCACAGAGCAGTAAAGCAGGGAAAGAAAAATGTGAAAATGTGCTCTGAGCTTATCTTAATGTAGTGTTTTCTGAGGCTGTGGGAATAGAAATAAATAAAGAAGCTGATAAATAGTAGATAACCCCTCCACCCTAAAGGAACCGCTGAAGATTTGCTTAGAGTAGAACAGCATCTTTTGCAGAATACAATACAATATTTAACAAAGTAGCATAGGACAACAGTTGAATAAATCATTAATTAAAATGTTATATATTCTTAACTAAAAGAGTATTTAGATTGAAACTATACATTTGGAAACAATAAAATATTCGAATATATTATATTCTATTATTATTTTCTATAGAGGTTTTTCAGTAGAATATAATACAATAGAACCGTTAACGGAAAAATCTAATTACATTTTGGCAAGATAGAGTAGAATAACTTTTCTATACAGTTCTATTCTGTTTTTCTTTATACAGAAGAATGGAATGGAATTGTCAATGCTTAGCAGAATCTTTAGCAGAACAGAGTAGAAAAGGGAATGGAAACAAAATAAAATTTAATACAGTTTTGAAGAGAATCTAACTAAATAGCAGTGTAGAATATTTATAGAATTTCGAATAGAACCATACAAAACTACGAAATCACATGCCACACAATAAATAAAGGTAAAAATGGTAATTGCAACTTTTCAACCCTGATTTTATTAATGTGTGTGTTAATTTTGTTAAGCCTTTGTTCAGAATTCTGAAATATTATTGCACGTTTCTGAAAGGTGCAATTAAATTTTTTTTTTCCTGAGGTGCTGCATATTTGGCCCATTCTGCATTTGCATCTTCCAGCACAACCTTCTTACTTTGACTGGAATAATAAAAACTCAAGAACATTGCAGGAAGAAATACTGTTGCCTATGAACACCCAATCAGAAGCTGTTTTGTTGTTACCAATAGCAACAGTGAGTGCAAGTGACAAGGTCAGTCAAGCACATGGCAGGGTGTAAGTGTTTTGTGCAGGGCATGTGTGTGTGTGCGTGTGTGATTACGAGTGACAACATGGCTATGCTGGTGTTACTGCAGTTTTACAGCTCCAATAGAATGAGCCTCTGGGGAGAAGAGAAAGAGTATTTGACATTTTAAAAGTACAGGGTCGATGAATCCTGCCAACTTCCCTTGACATCCTGCGAATGTTTCTTGTTCTCTGCAGAAGTACTATAGCACACATGAGAGTGTACAGTACATCCTTACAACAGCTGATGTGAACCCTTGTGATAGGAGGAATCAATACTGATGCAGACACACTCAGAGTTTTATACAGAAAAAGCGGGACAACATGCCTACTATATACTGTATGTACAGTATGTTTTCATTCCTAAAATGCGAAATGGAAAATTATGTCAACATTTACTCACCCTCATGTTCCAGACTGTTTTTTTGGTCAAAAGGCCACATTTTCTCCTCTTCGGTTTGGCAAACCACGTTCGATGCAGTTTGTATGGAAAGACAGTGGACAACTAGTTGTGTATTCAAACATATATCAGAGTTGTGTCTTTGGTGCAAGAAATCACAAGAAAGTAGTGACCTGAAGAGCACTTTATTAACTCTACAAACTGGATCACCAAGCCCTAACACCAGACGCAACCCTTCAAGCATGTGCTCTGCAAAGGACTCTTCCAATGTGTGTACATGGCCAAAAAGTAAAACATTAATTTTGCCATTAATTGTAACAATCCAGTGAGATTTTAGTTTGCACAAGGAGTCTGACAGCAGTCAATGCTCAACACAGAAATCTGATCTCATCATCATCCAGTCTGAACAAACTGAGACAGACAAAATCTAGAAGAACTCCACCAAGATGCTTTAAAGTTCCCTTGAAATCAAGGGGGAAGTTTTTTTGGCTTTTAGTATGAATATGTTAGCCTTAACGTTATCTATAAGCTAGTATGTTCCACAACAGTGACGAAATTCACATTTACAGGATATAAGCATTCAAATGTTGCTGTCTCTCACTGCTAATATGGATCAGCAATTTGGTGATGTCACCCTGCACTTCAGCTCTTCATCAAACATTCTGTCCAATGTAATGCTCAGAATCAGAAGCATCCCACTCCCTGTAAATAGAATCTGAAGCTGCGGCTTAAATGTGACAGTTATTCACAGAATTAGCATTTTCTGTATGGTGAATACACGTAGTGCAACACATAGTGTACAAACAATGTAAATATGCTTTCACTGGGGGCAAAGAAATCTGATTTCCCACTGTATCACGATATCTGCTGCATCATGCGCACAGTCTGCTCCTGTCTGGAGACACAATAGCACAGAGTGGATCACGTGCGCAAATTTACCCTGGTCTCATAAAAATATGTACCTCTGTGCACTTTTTGTGCAACACCGTTTTTACGTACCTTACTGCATGTTTCACCCCAGTTTTAAAAAGAAATGTCCACTGAGTGGTGCTAAAATATAAGTTCGTTGTTGTCAGGGTTAGGAATCGGCTATACGCCTCTTCCCTCTCCCGGGCCCTTAGGCAGCCCTTATAACCCTAAGTTTCTCCTCCTTTAGCAGCATGCCAAATCTGCTTCGCTTTAATCAAGCCGACAAGCCTGAACTCATGAAATGCAGATTTGAACTGTCTATGAAAACCCATAGATATGAATATACTGAATATGCATGATGCTAACATTCAAAAGCATTAGTTCTCAAATCTCCCAGCAAATTAATATTGTTTTGAAGTCACAACATGATATTTGAAAAATTATGCAAAGATTAGGCTGTATTAATTAAAACTATAAATAAAATGTGTCTGTGCTTCACTGCCTCTATTGTTCATTTCTATTGGAAATTGCAGTGATATGTACTTACTGGTACGTATGTTGTGTCTTGCTAAAACCTGCATCCAGGTACGTTTATGCCATGAGACCAGGTAGAAAATATGGATGAGACTGTGATAAGCTGTGATATAAACTATTGGCTATTTTAAAAAGGGATATGATATGGCCCCCCTGCCTTCTTGTTTCAGTTTAAATGACGTCAACACATAAAATAATGCCGTGTTTCAAGGCAATTCAGTCGACCTTCAAGAAACCTAACCAAATGTAAACTAATTTGTCCTACTGACCCACTACAGCAAAAGATAGAAATAACTGACTTAAAGCCATTTTTAGCTGGTGAAAATATTAATTATTTTGGCCACCACTGTATGTCCAAAATTTCTTACCACATCTGACACAACAAAAGGGTACTTTTGTTGCTTTATTTTGATATTCCACTTTAGGCATTCTATTAACAGTAACGTCTCGGTTACGTATTGTAACCCTCGTTCCCTGAAGAAGGGAACGGAGACGTCACGTCGAGACCGACGAAT
>JAUMHI010000051.1:6326840-6353568 GCA_032359435.1 Enteromius unitaeniatus
TCAGCTGATACTAATCAGCGTGTGCCAATGAAAATCATTGGCGTGTTTAGATACACGCAGAGTTTGTTTGGCATCTCAAAGCGAGATTCCTATTCATCGGTCTCGACGTGACGTCGACGTGACCGACTGAAAGGGAACTAAGCAACTAGGAATCAACTAGCAGTCATTAGACTGTTAGTAGACTGTCTGATTAATATTTTCTAAAACTTTATTTTCATGGGTCCACAACATACAACCTTTTTTGCTAGAATATGTCAGCTTAGTCTACTAACCCTACACCTATATCCTAACAGTGAGAGTTAGTAGACATGTAGTGGCAAATTTATGAAAATTAGTTGACATGTAATTAGTTACAGTTAGTAGAATGTCTAAAGTGGACTAATAAAATAAAGTGTGAACAAAAAAAAGTTCAATTGAGGCACGATTTCATCTTGACCAGAGACAAAATTTCACTGCATCTACAGCTCGACCTCTCTTATTTCTTGCTCTTTTAATAGATTTTTATGAATAATATCACATCTGAGGGCTGAAGCAGCTTTCACAATCCAATTGTCTGAGGACACTAAACAGAACATTTCAGAACAGTGCAAACCCAAACCGAAATGTACTACACACACACACACAAACTCATACGAAGAGAAAGAGATTTTGGAGAGTGACTCAGTTATTCAGTGTCTCATTACAGTAAAGGGATAGTTCACCCAAAATAAGAACATTCTGACATTATTGACTCCCTTGTGTTGTTTCTAAACCTGTATGACTTTCATTCATCTGTGAAAAACAAAAGGTGATTTTTTGAAGGATATACTGCACAGCTCTTTTCATTATAATGAAAATGAATGGGACTGGATTTGTCAAGCTCCAAAATGAAAACAAAATGCGATAAATTTATCATAATAGAATCCACATGCTATATCCTACGAAGCCCTTTAAAGGACATGGCAGAGCAAAAAATCTGTGGGTGGAAAAAAAATAATTTTTCAAATGTTTTGCGTTCCCCTTAGAAACTTTGCATTCTCTCGCAAAGATATTTGCATTATTTCGCAAAATTTGGCGTTCCCTCACAGAAATACAGTATTTGGGTCGTCTCGCAAACATTTTGCTTTGTCTCGCAAAATTTGTTGTGGTCTCTCGTGACACGTGTGTTCTCAGCTCTTTTGTTGTCATCCATATAGACAATCCTTTGTTGCGTAATATCCTTTTCTGGTGTCTTTCATTGATGTCAAAACCATGCCTTGGACTAAGCGCTGACCGTATTTCTTTATATCAAAATTAAACTCTATGAACTGCTCCAATCAATGGGCGGAGCTTTCTGAACCACTGGAAACGTAGTAAACAGGAAGTGTTTATCTGAGCTCAACTGATTTTGCCAGAGAACACAAAGTTCTCGGGGAACGCTAAATTCATTTGAAGAAATAAGAGAGAGAGAAACTGAGCAAAATATATGCTATTGAATGATAATCCTCCTCTGATGTTCAGAGTGGAAGGTGTTACACACGTCTAGAAACCAAAAATATTTGAGAAGTTTAGATATTTAATTGACAGTTGTATTTTATTATTATTTTAATAGGAACTAGTATCAGTCAGGGGGCTTTATTATGCAGTGATGTAATGTGATATATTTTTTATTTACTTGTTTTTGTTCTGGTTTCAGTCAAACTCTGTCGTTGATGCTTGTTCGCTACCATCTGTCTGACAGCTACAATGCCAATGCAATTTAACTCTCCCACACTCTTTCCCTCCTTCGCACATTTTCTCCTTATCTTTTACCTCCTTCTCTGTCGCTGAATTTCAGTTTCCTTTCAGACTCCAGCATTTTTCTCAGTGATTCTGTTTCGGTTTGGCTCCAGCGGCTGTGGAGGTGCCAAATGTCTCTCTCAGCATCATCTTATGTAAATGTAACATTAGATGTGAAACATTCACAACATCCCGAATTTATTCAGGACTGTTCCTGTCCTCCTCCTCCTCCAATTCAGCCTCCTGTTCCTGCTGAGCTGTTGATAATACAAGTGTGCGTGTGTGTGTGTGTCTGAGGTTCATAATAACTTGGGGCAATAATACAGGCAATACCAGCAGGACCCAACCTCTAACATATTTCCTTTTATCTAAAGAAGGCAAATGTAATTAAAAAAAAGGAAGAACGAAGCTGAGAGAGAAATAAAGACTGAAACACATTCTGATATCCCTTATGGACTTTTTATGACCTTTAAAAAATATGCCTGAATTAGCATGTGTTTGTATGCGTGTGGGAGAATGAACTCAGGTCATGTGTTGTGCTTGCATGTGTATTCATATGTGCACATGAGTGAGATTTGCACTTCAGTCCATTAGCAGAATTGGAAAAAAATCATAAAATACACTGCAGTCTGAACCAGTTTTTGTATATATATCTCCACTTGACAACCAGTTATTCATGCTTTGTGCACTGTATTAGACTTATGATATTTTAATATACCAGAATTGTGTTTTTGAAACCTGTATTTTTCACTTTCGTCTAAAGAGATTTCGAAAAATGCCCAAACTGTTTTTCATATATATATATATATATATATATATAGTCTTAAGTTAGTGACCAGAAACAATCAAGCTCCAGGCAAGAAAACAATAATGCAAGTCTTAATTCAAATAATATTATTATAGCAGTTTTTTTTTTCTATTGCTTTAACTTATCAACATTTTTTTAATGTGATGTCAATGTTTGTTTAAGTCAATATTTACTGATAATTATCCACACTTGGAAACATTCGAACCCTGTAAAATATTAAATATCAAAATGTGAAGTCATATTTATGGTGCTCTTTCTTGCCCATTCTGTAAAAATAAGCATTCTACCAAGAATTTTTTTAAAACAGCATAAAATTTAGTAAATCTTGAAATAATTATTTGTATTCTGGGATGGCCTATTAGAAGTGTAGATACATTAATAATATCATTTATGATAATGTAAATTATTTTATTTAAATATATAGACCAAAATGAAATGGATTATTAAAGTATTATTGACTACTGAAAAACAAAAATAAAATTATTACTATACCAGTAAAAAGTTCAAAAGTGAACAATGTTTGCACCACTATTGCCACAAACTATTGTAATAACAAACTTGTCCTAATTTCTCAGATGACATTAATTAAATGTTCAATGCAGCAAGTTTCATCTTAACTGAACAAAACCTGGAAATCATCTTTATGAGTACAGGCTTTGCAACTGCAAGAGGTTTTCAAGAAACGTGCAACCATGGTTACCTTGGCTAATTTTAACAGAGGCCTTTTAATTGACTTTTAATGGAAAGATAAGCTGGGACCGGGAGAGATGAGAATGGAACAGTACTGCATGTGTGTGAGAGCAGAGTCCACCTGACTGCAACGCCCCGGAGGTGTGTTTGAATCTGTGTGAGTTTGAGGAGGGACAGGCAGCTGCGCAGACACACACCCACAGACGCTGAGGCATTCAGCACTCTGCATAGGTCACACACGCACATTGGCACACACTTGGACGCACTTGTTTCAGAAACACCTGGACTGAACTCTCTCTAGAGATAGCAGTCAGCTCTCTTTCTGACGTGCGACCTTTCTCTCTGCTCTTTTGCTGTCCTTTCTGTCCTTTTCTTTACAGACAAACACACACACAGTTAGATACATTTAGCTATGAACACACACCTTCTCCTCTCTTGGACAAAACATTAAAAACTTGTGCTGGCTGGTTAGTTTAAATGGAAAAAATAATAGCGGTTGGTTTTGTGTATACAGTACGTATAACTAACACTCTTCTGATGCATCTCACAAATTCAGCAAAAATATTTTAACCAGCTGGATACCTGGATCAGCAGAAATGTTCACAATGCATTGTTTAGCAACCAATATGCTTAAACTTACAAGTGACAAAAGATTTTAAAATGTAACAAAATATGGTTTTCATTTTATTTTGATGTTCCCTTTAACATATTCTGTTGATTATATGTAACATTGCACCTACATATCTACTAACTCTCATGTCCTAGCAGAGTATTAGTAGACTGATAGGGTAAGGGTTCAAATAAGTTGATATGTACTTGCAAAGTTGCTTATAGTCAGTAGAGTGTCTTTTGGGAGATCATCACAATAAAGAGTTAGCAGATATTCATTAGGGAGTGTAAAATATTCTAATAAGAGTTAGTTGACATGTAGTCTCAGCCTCAGACGTCACACCCAAGGAATGTTGGCTAAACGTCTGATGCATACGGTAACTTAACTGGAAACCCTTCTGGAATGTCGAAATCATCATCTGATTGGTCTGAAACATCTGAAACCAAGCGCAGACCTGTGATGGCGGAAGTTAAACGCTGGATTCTCAAAAGAATGCGAGGTTCACGGCATAGACTCTTTAAGAGATGTCCAGGAGGTAGTTGTGTGTCCTAACTAAGTTGTTGTGAAGTACCTAACTGAGAAGGGGATATCAGCCTTGTTTGCTGGCAAAAATGAAACAACAGACGCTGACATCGCAGCTGGCCGATTCAGTATTGTGTTCGGTTCTCCAGAATTGTTTGTGGGTGTTAAAAAGTGGAGAGATAGGCTTAGATATGCTTATATGAGATATGCATAATCAATTTCTTTCAAAAACATTTGTAAAATGTTACAACATGTCGCATTTTCATCATTTATGGCCATAAAGGAACTTTTCTATGAGGACGTCTTAAAAAGGGCAATTTGGCTCATTGAATTTGTTAAAACCTACACACGTTCTTCACTCAAATAAGAACAGGTTCATATGCGACACACAGAGTATCCACTGAGACTAAAGACTAAGAAACAGCTGCTAAAATGCTGGCAGTCCAGATGTTCTCCTGCAGAGGCCAGATGTTAAACTCACTGGAGTGAAGACACAGACTCTGTCTGGTTG
Organism: Enteromius unitaeniatus; assembly: GCA_032359435.1. NCBI lineage: Eukaryota > Metazoa > Chordata > Actinopteri > Cypriniformes > Cyprinidae > Enteromius > Enteromius unitaeniatus. The sequence goes on from JAUMHI010000051.1 coordinate 6,331,719, forward strand.
TTGGCAGTTCTTTTTCCTCCCTGCAGAGTGAACATAAACGTCTACTACGATACTCTAAGTTGGGGTATCTTACGTTATCTCTTTCCTTCTGCCTCTGTCTTTCCCCCTCTCTTTCTCTCTCTCTCCTTTTAACAGCAGATCGAAGCTGACAGTGCACGTCTCCACCTTTAATTTTTAAATCACTCGTCCTGTTTTACGTAATCTACTTCCTCCTGCAGTTTATTTTTATCCCCAGCATCCCTATCCATCTCTCGCACTCTTCTCCGCCATCTCTCTCCTCCTTTACTCATCTTTCCTCCATTTTCATGACACTTCCGCCATTCACTCTCACTTTCCCCTCTTTGTTTCTCCATCTATCTATCATTTCCTTCTCTCTTGTCATATGCGCACTGACCCACGGCACGAGGCCTTGCGTCGGGTCGATGTTGCACAGCTCTTACTGAAACGATCGTTGTCGGCTCGGGTTTGCTCGCTGAGGAGTTTACGAGCCCCTGAAACAAACATTACAAATCATTAAGTTGTGAGACCAATGCATTATATCTGAAATGGAAATATGTCTGGAATGTTGCTACTATGCTTTCTAGCAATTCTTCAGTCGGGACAGGGCCTTTTTAATGTAAGCGGGTCCCCAATTTGCAGTTTATTAGCTTACAATCAGTGTTAGTGACTTATTGCCAAGTTTCATTAAAAACAAATTACTTTTATAGCGTTGTTCCTTTAAATCATTGTTAATGTAAATGCCCTTTGGAAGTGGCATTTTTATTTTGTTAACTTAGTGAGGGAAGATCAGGCGTCTCTTTACCGCTCTAGGCAGATATTTGACCTCTAACTGGGACAGCCACTGGCTGGAGGAATGCATAATACTCAGTCCAATGAACTTTAAAGCTTTATTAATGGAGACAGAACTTGCTGGACCAACCAAAACTGGCATGCACGAGAAATGAAATAAGTATGTGCGATACTGCATGTGCATCAGTTTGATTACAGGCACATATTTATTTTCAGCAAAGGTTATTAAAGAGTTTAAATATATAAATCTTAAGGTTGTGCAGATGGTTTCCATGGAGATAAATGTGGTATATGGTATTTTTAGGCAGGCTCTGGGAGATAGTGATGTTCTTCCTACATATAAATGTGTTTTATATATTATAAGTTAATTTTATAAACACTGCTGAGACTGTATGAGTAAAAATCCATAAATTACAAAGAACATCTTGCAGATAACAACTGTAGACTATAAAGGCCGGCCGGGTTATAAAACGGAGAAGTCAAGGTCATTGTGATCACGCAGTGAATGTAAAGAAGCTCTTGGATTACATTGGGAAAGTATGACAGCTCATTAGCACTTTATAGTTTATATCAATATGCTGCATTTACAGCTGTACAGTAAACACAGCACGACTGCCTGACAACAGAGGCTCTGTATTAGATTGTGTGTAAAATGCTGCCCCCTTCTGTTTCATAACTGAAATGCACATCTATTAATATACTGCTCCCTTTATGTTATGAGCAACTTATTATCGTATTAATTAGAGCATTTCTAAAATTGTAACTTTAGTTTTTGTATAATTTTGCATCAAAAAACTACTAGTTTAAAGCATACGTTCAAGATTAAATCATTGTCAGCCATTAGTTTAACTCCCTTCTCATAAACATCACTCCCTAGGCCTAAATATCACACGATATGACTGTTTTCTGAAATACTAAAAAGAAAAATGACTGTGTAGGCCATACATCATAAATACATTTTCCAGTGTTTTGTCTTACCCTAAATCCTTAATTTAAATATTTAAGAGCTGATCTGGAATCGGGCGGGAAACCAGCCAAAAAGGAAAGAGAGAGTGCACGTGATAAAACACTCGTAGATTTCGTGTATTTAATCACTTTTTTTTCATTGGCATATGTTAAAAAAATATTGTTCATGGATTAAACCATCAGATGGTGCAGTAGTTCTCAATACTGAAGAACTCGCTTGTAGTTCTAGCATCACCCACTAGAGGGCTGTTGACATACTGTAGCTTTTAACGATTAATATCTGACAGCTTACTTTTAATATGGGGGTCCCATAAGTAGCCACATGATGGCAGTGTAATATCCAAAATATATGCACTTGAGCAAAATCTCACGAGCTGTATTAAATTGATTTAACGCCTCTGTAAGCATTCTGAAAGGGGCTGGCAAAACTAGATATGACAAAAACAAAATATATCTGCAGCCAGCAAGCCCAATAAATTGCCTACAAGGCCAAAACACATGTAACGGCAAGTCATAAAGAAACTGTCTACAAGTAACACTGCACAACTTTTTTATGGCATAAACACCATGTATTTGTAGCTTTTGTAATAGTATCACACTTGCAAATCATACTGCAGTCCTTTTGCGGTCACGAGGGACTGTGTTTACATACAGTCGACAGCAGGCCTGGAGCAGAAGCTGACTGTGAACTGTGGGGATATGAGGGGGCACAGGCTGATGATCTACTCCAGGCAGTAACTCTCATACTGTGAGCTGCAGCTGCCGCTGTCGAGCTACTGATACATTAGCTTTGAAAACAGCATTTAATGAGCTAAATAACCTCATCAAGCTAGGACAGTGGTTTAACTCTTTTCTTTCTTTTTAGTGTTGCAGTGTGGATTGTATAGGACATAGATACCTAAACGACTGCAACTAAAGTGGTTGTGCTTTCATCGGTCAGGAGACTTAGTTGTGACATAGTGATGTTTCATATAAATATCGATTTTGGCTCAGATGTTTTATCTAAGTAATAAAAATGGAAACAAATAGTGATACAGTTTATGTTTAAAAAGAGGTATGGGCTATAAAAGCAATGTGAAATGCATTGGATTTCAGAGTAAAAATATATATATATATATATATATATATATATATAGATAGATATAGATATAATATAATGTATATATAATATATATAATATATAGATATATATAAGATTGCTGGTCTTAGTCACAACACTAAGACATTGTTGAGTGTTCTTCTTAAGGACATTATGTGAAATTATAGGGTAATTTTCTCTGAAGAAAGACGTCATGCTGAAAAAAGAAAAGTACTTAAAAAGGAGCATTGAATATTTATCACAAAAAAGAGACAGTGTTGTTGTTGCATTTTTTACTATTTACATTTTCATCACTTCATTACTCTTTCATATAACACAGCAGTCAAACGTTTGGATACACCTAAATGAAGTTATGCGTGTCTTGATTTAAAAGACACTGAGTAGGTATTTCCAAAACTGAAGGCATATTTCCATGAAAATTCAGTCCAATTTCTACATTCACTTATTGTTATCTGTTAATATTGATTTTGCAGAAACATGAACATTTGGATGGCATCAATGTGACAGATTGAGAAAAAAAAAAAAAGGAAAAAAAGTATTTTCCACTCCAGAGAACTGGCCAGCAAATAAAACTTCCACTTTTGGTCACGTACTGCTGCTGTTACATAAAACTGAAAAATCTAATAAATAGGATTGGCTGTTTGAAAACATGTACTGTTTAACTTTATTATCGTCAACAAACAGATGACAAATTCTACGCAAAAATTTGTCAAAATTTTTACTCAAAACATTTTTGTGTTGTTGTTAACAGGTGTTGATAGCATACTGATATCATTCCCCTGCATAGACAGCAGCACAACTGAAATGTTCCCAGCCCAGAAATGTAGTAACGACATCATAAAAAATAAATTAATAAATAAAAGCTGTAACTTTTTGAAGTCTTTGCAGTCAAAAGTATCCTCATAACTTCATAAAACTACAGTTAAACCACTGAGAACTTTTCAGTTGCATTGCTGTTTATGCAGTTCATTCGAAGATAAACAAAGGTCTTATAAATTTGGAATAACATGAGGGTAATTAATGACAAAATTTTAATTTTTAAATGCATTTAAAGCTCTAAAGCAACTTACTTCTCAGCTGCTGTCATTATGGATATAAAATGGGTTGTTTCATACAAAGTCTCGATATATTTGCAATTATTCTCACTGCTGTCTTGGAGAAACAGTTGAGATAATAAAGAGGTCTCATTAGTGATTTCTCTTTCCTAGCAAAACCATATCTCATATTGAGCTGAGGATACACAGATCAATGATCTGTCCTAACCTCACCTGCTCCGGGATCCTTCACTGCGCCAGCAGTTTTCTCTGACAGCAGTAGGGAGGATGGAAATAGGGACACTTTGGTAGAAGATTAAGGAGGAGAAGAAGAAAGGAAAGGGCAGATGAAAGAACATGGAATGATGTGCAAGCGCATTGCAGAAACATGTTTCAATGATCAGCTCTTGGCAGAACAAGGGTTTACTCAAAAGAAGAAGAAGCTCGATCTCTCTTTCTTGTCATTTCCTTTGTCTTTCACTTTCACTCACTTTGGCTCTCACACAGAAGAGAAGAGAGATTTGCGAAAAGATCAAGGGTGCAAAGCCTCGTCCTCACAATTCCTTGTCGTCCTCACATCATCCCTGTTTTTTTCTATCATCCTCTAAGCCTTTTTTCTGTTTTTCGTTCCTCTTCTTGAACACATGCTTCAGCCCCACTTTGTGTTTATGCAGTGGTTTTTCCAGCTCAAGGATTTGATGCTCTTAAAGCTCTCTTTTTAATAGCCCAAATGCTTGTGTTTTAATTGCAGGGTGTAATTGAATATCTAGACTTTTCCCTTTGTGTGTGAACGAGTCAATGTGGAGTGCTGTGCTAAAAGATGTCAATGTTTAAGTGGCCCAGATAGATAAGAGTCCAGCATGTTCTAGAAAGCGAGCGAGAGCGCTTCGGTTAAAGTGATTATCTTAATCCTCACGCTGCGATACTCTGACCACTGATAGAGCCCATAAAACCATGTATCTAAGTGAGAAAACCAATGGTTCAGTCAAATTTCTATCTTCAAATTCATTATAAAAAATAGGACTTTTTAGTCAGCATACAGTGTGTAGATAAATAATAACTGATAATTAATTCAACAAAGGTTTTGTGTCAGGTAGACATTTGTTTGTTTTTTTACTTTTATTAATACTTATAAATACTTGTAGTTAACACGTTATTTAGCAATTGCAGATAAATCTAATAAATATTATTTTCGAAGGAATCATAGAATAATATTAATTAATATAACATATTATTAATTAATATTTAATTCACAGGAATTAATTCATTTTTTTAATTATATTTAATATTAAAAAAAATATTATTATTATATAATATATATTAAATATATTATATTACTTAAATATCTTCATTTAACTAATACCTAGTCCTGGCTTAAGCTAAGCCCCGGTTGTGAAACCGGGCCTTAGTCAGATAACTATCAGTTGATCTTGTTCAAAATAAGTCAGACAAACTGAAATAAGCCAGGCTTATTTAGTAAACTCGTTTTATGGAACAGGCCCCAGATTACTCACATTTCAAGCATGTATGAATAGTATCTTAATATATTAGAAATGGCATAAGATAAAACTCTCCTATCTTTATATGTTGCTTAATAAAATCAACTACCAATAAGCCAAATATAGATTGATTTCCCCCAAAAGTGTCTGTGACACTTTCAAAACAAGCACTTTGTTTGAGCATTCCGACCAGCCTGACAACAGCAGCACTGGCTCAACCAATGGTGTGAATTTGGGGGTGGGGTGATGTGTCTGACCGACCAATAGCAGACAACGTTTAGGAAACCTGTTTGGAAAACAGTCCTTATTTTCACAAGTCTCTTTTTCAAAATGCCACAGAAATAACATTCTTCACTTTTACGATCTCTGACTGAAAAGGATCGTCTTTTCATACCTGCTGAAAAAAAGTCTGATATTGTTATTTTTCTTTTTTCTAAGCACCCGCTACAAGTCTGTTCTTACAGTGCTGGATAGACCCATTAACTACTAGTTTTATCACTCCCTCATTCTCCACTCGTATTCCTAAATGAACCACTCACCATCTCTCTCGCTCTCTCTCTCTCTCTTTTCATGTCTCTCTCAGCCCCAGATAAAAGCTCAGGAAATGATGAGCAGCCTTCAGAGTCCACATGATAGACAGACAGAGCGCGGAGAAAAGTCAGAGAAAGCGAGAGCTAAATAACTAACAACCCTGAGAGTAAAAGAAGGTTGAAAGATCAGAAGATTAGGACAAAAACAGGGTGCTTTTTTCCAAACCAAGATCTAAAGTAAGGAAAGTGACAAAGTGAAGAACTCTGCTGAAGATGGGTGTAGTGTTGGGGACCTTCTCTATGCACACCAAACAGGTCACCTTCAGGACAGGTAGGATCTAATTCACACATCAACCAGCTAGAAATAAGTTATATGTGATTATGAAGCAGTGATGAGAAGATTGAGAGAATTAGAATATATAAGAGTTAGAATATATAACTTTTGTTATATAAATTTGCTCTACTTAATATGCAACTCTCGAATGTCTGCATGTGTTTGTTTCTAACCTAGATCATTTTTGGACTGCAAAATTACAACAGAATGCCACTTGAAGCTAGCTTAATTAGAAAAACTCCTCTTAGGGTTGTGTTATAAAGGAAAAACAGTTCATAGAGAGAATATTTTTTCCACAAATTCCAGAACTGAAATCTCAAAGGGCGAGCAAACAGTTTTTTTATTAAATTAAAACAATTTTAAGTAGCCTAATTGAGTTTGCGATAAAGTGAATGTGCTGCGTGTGCAAAGTATGAAGCGAATGTGTTGGCATATGCTGGCATGGGCTCTATACAAGGGTTATGAAAGTATTACGTGGCCATTTATTCCAAAATTATTACCTCCTGTAATGCTCAGAGCTGAAAGCATGGAGGAGGCGATTTGAAGGTTTTGAAAAGCAGAGCGATCGGGCTGCATGTAAGTGATAAGAAAATGCATAAAAAGAGGGAAAAGAGAAGGCGGTTTGTTAGTGATTATTTATGCCTTGAAGGTTAATTAACCTACACTCTGTGCAAATTTTAATGCAGTTTTAATGCACAACAGAATATGGCAAAAACAATACTGCAACAAATCAACACCACATTAACACCACTGCACTCACATGTGGGAGCATGTGTTTTTACTCACTGGTAAGAGCAGTAGAGAGAGGCACATTTCATATACCCACACCGGAGACCTGAAGAATGATTATGGAGCCAAGAGGATTACGAGTTCTGGGCAGGAAGACAGAAAGCTTGTTTGAAGTCTTCACTAAAATCCCCAGGAGTTACAGAAGCTGCCTGTGAGTTTATAACTAGAGATGCAAACTGTATGTCAGCTTTGGCACTCAGCCCTTAAGGACTAGAACTTCAGCTGGATTTCTGAAGGGCATTGCTTCGGATTCATGTTTTGGAGATACAACTCGATAACTAGGAGATTTCACTCCTTTCGACTTTAAATAGTTTAACTCTAGTTTTTGTAGTTTGTAGGAATGGCCTATATAAAGCATTGCATCTATAATGTGTTTCAGTACTATGTTTGCGATTCTGAATGCGTTGAACTCGCAGGTTTAACTAATGCCGAGTTCAAACTGCACGATTTTAGCCCCGATTTTGACTCGCCAACAGGTTTTGAGAAATCACGACAAATACCTGAAATCACAGGCAAATCGGTGCTCGCTCAAGTGAGTGACAATCACACGGTGTGAATTATCAAAGACACTACGGCTTATTTTGTTGTGGAAACATTTGGTGCAGTGTTATGCATATCTCCAACATGGTGACATAGATATGTGGGAGGCGTGTTTTAGGAAGGGCATTTTTATATCTTTAGGTTTGAGACTTTAGCCTTTGCAACTTTACAGATTTTATATGAGCTTGTAACATTTCAAAAACAGGGGAAAACTTAAAAAAACGGATCAAAATTCCTTTAAGATACCTTTCAAACAGCCTAGTGATGTAGAAGACTAAAGTCTAATCCATGTTTAAAGTCTATTTTAGTTGGAAAAAAGCACAAAGAGCCCAATACTTGACACACAAGACATGATAATTGCAACAATTAAAGGAATAGTTCACCCAAAAATGAAAATTCTGTCATTAATTACTCACCCTCGTGTCGTTCCAAACCAGTAAGACCTTCGTTCATCTTAGGAACACAAGATATTTTTGATGATATCAGAGAGCCATCTGTCCCTCCATAGACAGCAATACAACTGAAATGATCCCAGGTCCAGAAACATGGTAAAACACTGGTAAAACAGTACATGTGACATCAGTGGATGAGCTGATGAGCAAAGAAAACAAAAATAACATCACATACTCAACCATTCTTCTTTTATGATTTACATCTTCCGCCAATTTAGAGAATATTACTGCAAAAGCGTATGCTTTCCTCTTGGTGCAAGCAGCTGCAGATTAAGTACATGTGTATGCTTTCACTCTGATTTAAACACGGCTGATAGCGTCAAATACGTAAGTCACAGGAAAAGAGTAAATAAGGTTATTAAGTTGATGTCTGATGTCACATGGACTGTTGTGTTTGTTCTGGATCTGAGATCATTTTAGTTGTATTGCAGTCTATGGAGGGTCAGATGTCTCTCTGATCTTATTAATATCTTAATTTGTGTTCTGAAGGTGAACGAAGGTCTTATGGGTTTGGAACGACATGAGGGTGAGTAATTAATGACAAAATTTTCATTTTTGGGTGAACTAACCCTTTAACATGTAGGAAATTAATTCCATGTCATAAAACAAGTAACTAAACAAATTAAAACTTGAGGTCTTATTAATTATTCATACCCTGGGGCATTCATCACCTTAAGAAGGAAATAGATAGATATATCTCTGTTGTAATCAATACTTAAGAAATATAACAATTAATATATATGAAACAAACCAAAGTAATATTTAATTTGACATGGTTAAATTGGTTTTACATGGCTTATATTGGTTTTATTTGATTCAGTTTTAAGCTAAAATGAAAAAAAAACACTATTTTAACAAATTGCAGTATAATAGTGTTAATATTAATATATGTTAATATTTCCATCTCACACTTGAACTCTTGAAAGTTTTTGATATTTTTTTATGTACAGGTCAGTAGCTTAAAACATGAAATTTCAACACAAAATTATGATTCATTTCTGAAAACAATGTGCAAAAACAATGGCTTTCTGCACACACAAGAATGGGAGAGATGAATTATTCATTCCATCAAACATACATAACCTAAACATACTGCTGTTTTGCTTTTTTAACCGCACAGCTGGTAAAATTCTGTTATGCCGCTTACTGTACCGCTTACTGTACCGCTGTTGCGAAACCCTATTAACAATATTACTATAATTACAGGTTCTCAGTGATGCAAGGTTTTAGGCATTGAATATGCTTCCAAGGGTAAGCCGATCATCTGTAACCATCTCCCAAGTGCATTAGCAGATTCAATGAGGTGTCTGCAAAGGAAAGCCTAACATAGACACTTCAGAGTGAGAAAAGAGGCTTACACCTGCCTGCATGGATTTCACACATGCCAGTCATTTGCTGGATATCATTGTTTCTCTTCCAAGGATGAGTGCCAAAGCGTAAAAACCATTGCATCAACAACAAAAAAATATGTTCTGATGAAATTTGAATGCGGACACCAGCGTCTTTATCCTGTATGAGGCAGGTGGTACAACCTCAGGGTGTTGTGTTTGGTGCATACCGAAGCAGTACAGATGCCTATGTGCTAAAATGAGGATATCTCTGGATATCTTGGCCTAATTTTCAGGTCAGTCCTGCTGGATTTGCGTAATACGGAGCGGTGCGGGTCGATATTATGTAATTACTCATTACCTTCTACTTCTCTCCACACTCCCAGCCCAAAGCTCGTCTGTCTGAAGTTTCATGTTTTTTTGGATTATTAATAAGGTTACAGACCTGCTGTTTTGAAACTCAGGCTTCCCCCAACGGCAATTACTTTTCCTCTGTAGTTAGTATTTCTGCTTCCTCTTTTAGTTTTTCTTTATCTCTGTTTCCATCTCTTTAATCTGAAAAGTTTGTGGGGATGCTTCCCCACTAACGAGAGAGAATACTGAAACAAACAAGAGTATTTGGGTCATTGTACAGAACATTATACATCAAAAAATGCACATTTGTGCATCATACACACTTAAAATTAGAGTACTTGATCCGTGAAAAATTCTTATCTGAGTCACTAAATTGCAAACGCATGCACACACGCGCACGCACAAAGGCTCATAACTGGAAATGAACAGTGGATGATGAAACCAAATAAGCGCATCGTACCACAGCTCATTTGATGTATGTGGATCCGTTTTTGCCTACAATAAGGGAACTAAATATCTCCACAAATCCAGTAAAATCACCAACACTGTGCAGCAAGTGGTACACTGTAAAATGCTAAAGTAAAAACCTGTTAATTGGGTAATTGTTCATAAATTATGCATCATTTTACTGTACAAAACCATGAAACATGTGAAAGGTATAAATTACTTTATAATTCATGGCGAAAAACAGTAAAATAACATTCTCACAAAAAAAAGGGAAAAACATCCCCACATGAAACACATATGATTACATATTAGTGCTATCAAATATATGTGTTTATGCTGAGCATATTTATACAAATAAATGCAAAGACATGGATATATTTAATAAAAAAATATTTAAATATTAAAAATATATACATGTCTACATAATAAGTATACACAGTACTCATACATATATTATTTAATCAAAAACATATTTTGGACACAATTATTCTCAATAAATTGTGAATAATCATTTGACAGCACAACATTACATATAGTCATTTTTCATAAAAAACATTTTTAGCATTTTTTTTATTTTATTAATTTTTTTATCTGTAATATATGTTAAGGTGTTTTTTGTGTTAAATTTTCTGTTATTTACTTAATACATAATATATGGTTAATCCTGCAATTAAACATTCTAACTATATTTTATAGTCAATTCCTGTCAACCACAGCTGGCATTCTACTATAAATGAACCAGCTATTTACAGTGTACCTTTGAGGAAATATTAAAGAATAAGAATAAAAAAGAGACAGTAACTATTTTTGACAGCTCACCCAAAATTTTAGAATTTTCTTACTTTTTCTTTTTCTATATACGGTTAAGGTCTTTTCCCATTCATAAACATGTACAAAAACTCTTTGTTTATCCAATCTGAAACATCTAAGGGTGAGTACATGACAAAGTTGTCATTCCTGACTGAATTATCCCTTTAAATTAGTCAATTTTTAAAATGTGGTTTCTGTGAAGTTTAGATGTGAGGTTTGTATCGAAAACATCATTTGCACCATACAAGAGCAACAGAAGTCAAAGGAACACCATGATAGAACAACAAATGCCTGTGCATCTAAGAGCAGCAGAGTGTGAATGAAAGTCATCATCCATCTTGCCACATTCCGCTTGTGTAAAAATTAGCAATTCCATGAGGAACAGTTCTGTTGCTGTGTGTGTGTGTGTGTGTGTGTGCCACAGAGAGGAGCATTTCATCCTCACACTCTTCCTACTGCTTCCCATCAGGCTGATCCGCCAGCACAGCAACAGTTCCTGACACCGAATAACAAACGGGACCAAGCACAAACAGCAAGGGCGAGAGCAAAGAAAGAGAAATGAAGGGAGAGAGGGAGTGAAATTTGTGGGAGGGGCATCAAGGAAGGAACCATATGCTTTTAGCAAGAAAATTCCAGCTTGTCTTCATTCACTGACAAGTGAGAGGAGAGTGGAGAGGCAAACAAGAGCAGGGGCTTCAACAAAGAAAAACAGACTGGCGGACTCAACGCTTATTAGTTTGATTATTAGCGTGTCTTTGCGGTGACAACATGGGAGCAGTGGTGGGCACATTGACTATGCAGACAAGACAAAGACAACCATCTAGAGGTATGTTAACTAATGACAGATTATCCAACTCAGTGATGCATTCTGTAATGGAGAAAGAATAAAGGAGTTTTGAAGTAGCAACAACAGCACTGAATCAATGAAACAATGGCTAACTTAGTCGCTGAAAGAGCGCTTGAGGAAAAGAAAGAGTGTCCTGCTTGTGTTCAAAGACGGCTGACACTTAAAAAAGACAAGATTTGTGTACAGACAATGTTAAACTAAGGATCTGAGAGAGGACAGAAAGGATGCAAGGTTGAGAAGATGCTCATTTGACAGGCAACACATCACGCTCTGCTGCTTACAAATGATGGTTTAACCTCGTCCCTCACAGATAAACATCATGGAAAGCGTGTGTGTGTGTGTGTGGCATCTTTGTACGTGAGTTGGGTGTTTTAACACTCTGCTCACATATCAGCCTTCTTCCTGTTCACATGCGCCATGGTGTAGTTGTCATGGAGACAGCTTTCTATTGCTTGGTACAGCAGATGATGGGATGTTATGATCGACATGATAGCAAAAGGAAGCATTACATGAATTCTATAATGAAATGCTACTGTTCTTGGTTCATGTACATGGATCACAAGTTTATTTACAATTAAACTGGAGTTATAATATGCAGCAGTTATTTTTTCGTTTAATCAATTACTATTACGCTGTTAATTAGAGGTCAAACTATGCACTAAATTAGAGGTCAACCTCATTGCAAATCTGAGGAAGAATCAATGAAACACAGGCGCTCATAAGAGCTACATTTAGATATGATAATAATATAGACGTATGATGAGCTAAATAAGAATTCAGCTCCCCGCCCAAGCAAAATTATATTATATATTTTCACCTTTTTGCCATTATGATTTTCTTTTGCAAAACACACAAATATATATATATCGTAAAATGTGTAAGTTGCTCCTTTCCATATAAAAAGATTTGCTGTAATTATGCAGCTGGATGCCAGTAAATTACTGTAAATTTATATGTATCTAATTTATTGGTAACAGTTTGTTCAAAGATAAATGAACATCAAACACTAAAAACTGACTAATGCAAAGCATTCTGCAATCCTCATCTACCTTTTTCAGTTTTTTTTCGGATATTGGTTCCCAGAAATGCTTTGCATGAGGCTGTTATTTTATTTATTTTTTTCTGTATTTTTATCTTTGTACAAACTGTTGCCTGAAATTACCATAAATTCAAATCTACAGTAGGTTACTGGCATCCGGTTACTGGCATATATATATATATATATATAAATGATTCAAAAAGAGGACCTTAAAATAAATCTGAATGTGTTTTAATATATAGATTTAATATATAATTTAATATATGGATTAATAATAAATGTAAGTACAAATATAATTTATAACTAGAAAAGCCAAGACAAGGTTAAGGTGTGTGTTTGTTTGAAAGCCAGAGAGAGGATTTATAAAGGGCTGAAGCTTTTACAAGGAAGCAATGGCTCTTCTGTGAAAGATGGAAGGTCTTCCCTACTTGTCTTTGAATAATTATTCAGTAAATTTCAACTGCATTTCACGAATTGAAATTCTGCGCAACCTCTTACCTCGTGATTCAAATCACAGGTGGTTTGGAACAACATGAAGAGAAGTAACTTATTTGAATGAACAGTATTTTGCAATTTTGGGGGTGAATTATTCCTCTACAATCTCTTAAAACGACCTAATGCTAAATTAAATGGCATAATAAACTGCTGCCATCTGGCAGATGGTCTTCTTTTCCCTTTGCTCCAGCCAAACAGTTTACCGTATGACAAATGCTTTGGGACAATAGGCTCCATGCAAACTGCTTCTCCATTTAAAGATCAGTGATCCAAAACTGGTCTGGAGGCCTTTGCTTGGATTCTCAGCTCTATGTGACGGTGTATGACTCCAGTCCCAACCCCAGTCCTAATGAGAGGGGAGTTCAGAGCTGCTGTAACAAGTGATTTGTGCTGCCTTAGAGCAGCTGCTCATGAATATTCATACTGCTGTTTAACTATTTGCTTGCTATTTGTCGCTTTTCGCTGACATCTTCCCCTATAAATCTATCAAATCACTGTGGTCTAGTGCTCCCCGCGGTTAAATGTGGGCGGCTTGCTTTGGTTAATCACCTGTTAGAAGGATACATAGCTTGACATCAAGGGCAGGCTCCTAATGACACTGTCTTATATGCAACCCCATGAACTGCAGTATTTTCTAACTCATGGCTTGCACTGAGAATGATTGGCAATAAACGTGATTTAACCTGACTTGCTTATAATTGCTTATAATTAAAAAAAGCCTATAATTGACTCATAACTAAATGAAATGAAATTACACACCCCACTGTCAAAAGTTGCACTGCAAATTGCTTGTAGCTAACAAACCTCTTGATTTTCCTAATGAAATCAATACACACATAATCAGTCTCAGAGATAATCTCAGTTTTAAAATCAATAAAGAAAAGATTGACAAGAAGGCTTGTGCTTCTGTGCTAGAGGAAGCACTCTAATGGCACTAATAGCTGCCTGAATGGAGAATGTGTCTTTCAAGTTTATTTTAGTGTGTTCCTGCTGCCGCTGTTTTCAAGGGCTTTGTCGCTGTTTTAAGCTTTAAAGAGAAAGAGAGAGAGAAATAGATGGAAGGAAAGCGAGTTTCAGTCCCATGCTGTGTTCTGCTGATTTCCACTCCACTGACTCATTTTTTTTTTTTTTTTTCATCTGCTGACGTCTTACTCCTTCTCCATTCTCTTCAGATTTCTCCATTTTTCCATATTGTCAGGCCCCTCTATCCTTTTTGTTATGGTATATCTTCCTCATTTCCCAATTTCAAAGTAATTTATTGTTGTGTATTATTTTGCACACACAAACAGTTATAAAAACTGCAAAAAGAAATAAGGGTACGGGTTGAATGAAAGAACGAATTTCAGTCTTATTGGTTAGAAATTCACTGTGCAGACAATAAACGAAGTGAAAGAAATAATTATTTTACCATGTTATAAATTGCTAGTCTATATGCAATGAATTAAGAAAAAAAAATCAAGTTATTGATAGTTAATTTATTGTGGAGCCAATAAATGAAGTGAGGAATATGGACACATGATAAACGGAATTTCACAATGCTTTCAACGAGTTATTGATATACATTGCAGTGAATATAGATCAGTGATTAGTCTATTTCTTTCTTCTTCCTCTGATAATTAACACCAAATCTTTTTTATAGGTGCGTTGTGCTTAGTTTTCTCTCACCTTCCCTTTATATTCCCACGCTCACATCAGTTTGCTTGTGTTAAAAGGAAGAGAGGTGATAATTAAGAGGGATGAAATGAGGGGCTGCCCTGTTGAGTTCTTGCTCATGGAGAAGCCTCACATCTAGCCATTCCTGCAAGATCATTACATTCTCGTCACAACTATCAGACAGATCTGACAATATCAGGGGGGTTTTCGAGATGTAGCTAATGGATGGGGTTTCCATTATTATGATTCAGTTCAGCTTCAAATACATTCTCTCTATCTTGTCAAGCTGGTTAAAATGGTTTGCAGTCTTCGAAAGAGACAGAATTTGTTTGAAAATGTCAGAGATCATTAAGGCATCTTTTAAAAGTGAATATAGTCATCTGTGGCTATTAAGTTGCTAAAATGACCAAACAAAAGTATATATTAGCATTATCTATGATGACTTTAACTCACAAATAACCAACATCATGTAAACACAAACGCCAGTAAATTCGCCCCAAATTCACATCATTGGTTGATCCAGTGTTGCCAGGCTGGTCGGGATGCTCAAACTACATTCTTGTTTTGAGTGTTCGATTGTGTCTCTCAGCCACAAATTACCAACCAGCAAAAGACAGCCATTCATACTGCTCTAAGCAGGTCTTTAGCCGGAAAAATCTGCTAAACGTGATGAAATCTGTTCATTTGTTTTCCATAAACTGTCCAAACTAGTCTGCAATGGCTAATAAGATCATTTTTAATCTTCCTGTGTGAATGGTGAGTTTATGTGTTCGGGAAATAGCGGCATGCTGAGCACTGTATGCAGGAAATAAACAATTAATAAAACTCATAATGATTGAGAGTTGTATTACTGGCTGTGCTAAAAATCATAAAGCTGATGTTAAGTTTGGAACCCAATCAAACTTAACTGTTTTCACTAAAAAATGGTTTAACCACAATATGGTGTAAATCCAAGCACATAGCGCTAAGCAGCCCAATATATTGCCCCAAAAATCACACTATTGGTCGATACAAAAGTCCAAGTGACACATTGGAAACAGGCAGAACAATGTTTAAAGCTCTTTAGGGAAATCATCCCACTTATGGCTTTCTTATAGTTCCCACAGCACACTTAGCAATCAATAGAACAAACAGAGAAAGTGTTTTAACATCTCAAATATTACAAACCTCCCATCGCTTTATATATGCACGTGCATTAGAGGATATATGGAAGGTTAAAGTGTGTGTGTTTGAAAACCAGAGAGAGGATTTATAGAGGGCTGGAGAATTTATAAGGAGATGCAATGGCTCTCCAGTTTTCTGTGAAAAATGAAGGTCTTCCCTCAAGCCACCCATGGCCATTTTCATTCGTTCTACTGATTTCCCCCATCACCCCATCTGCCTCTCTACCCACAACCAATCATTTTGCCGGAGCTGACACAGCAGCAGAAGCATGGCCTGCAGGGGGCGAGTGTGCAAGTGTGTGTGAGCCTGTGTGTGTGTTGCAATACATGAGTCATCCAAGTTTCTTTCCTACCAAAGTGTAAGTCTTTGAAGTGGAGGTATACGTTGTGGGTTTGCCCTTAGCATAGTTTCTCATTTTACGAAGGGAAACAATGTGTTTCTAATCACAATCCCATGATGCTTCTGTAATCTCACCAGCTGCACTGAAAAGAAAATGTTAACCAAACTACATCTAAACTAAAGATTACTTGTTTTGAAAGGGGCATTCAGTAGTTAGCGTTAGCATTGCTGTTCTTTTAAGTGCTACAACAGAGTAATGGTGCAGGGAAATTTATTGTTGTATGGCAACGCACAATACCTTTTTCGCCTGAATGTTTATTTATTTATTTTTTTACCACACTTTTAAATGGTGTACTGCCATCTACTGGTGTGGAGCAGCATGATAGTCTGTTAAGTTCGATACAAATTACACTATATCATAATGTAAATTATAATAGTGCATTTTAGAAAGTGTTACTGAGTGTTACTACTTATATTCCAGCCTGTTATAACAGTAATTCCTATATATTTGATGAGATGGCTAATTCGTATGACCTTAATATCATAATGTTTTTTTTTTAAATAATACGTATTTTACAATATAACATTTCTGGGAACATTTCTGTTGCACTGCTATCTCTGCAAGCTTAGAAAGCTCTCGTATTAAAACCACATTAATTTGTGTTCTGAAGATGAACAAAGATCTTATGGATTTAGAATGACATTAACGTAAGTAATTAATTACAGAATTTGTATTTTTGGGTGAAGTGACTCTAAAAGATTTATTTCAATATGTTCACATCCTGGATCAAAAAAATACTGTCCAAAAATATAGACTTACCCCAATCCCTACCCCTACTCAAAATGTATGCCTACAATCAATGGGAAATGTTTGCTGACTAACAAGGGTTTAGTAGCACCTAACCCTGATCATAAGCCTAAAACAGATATTTCCAGAAAAAAATGTTGTTTCTGGTTGATTGGAATGTTGTTCCAAGAGCAACAAGGATGTTGATCCAGCAATCCAGAAGGGTGAAATCACGCTCACCCTTCCGAAAACTCATTTGATTCACTTTTATTTCTTTTAAACGTCTCAGAGAATCGTTTTAAAGAAAGTTGCTATTTACTGTGCTGTGAAGGAGCAACCTCCGAGCCAGCAGTGGTCATTTATCAGCCTGAAACTGACATGTTGCTTGCTTTCTCTCTCTAGATAAAATAGATGATGAATTAGAGATGACAATGGTCTGCCATCGGCCGGAGGGTCTCGAGCAGCTCGAGGCGCAGACTAACTTCACCAAGCAAGAGCTACAAGTCCTTTACAGAGGCTTCAAAAATGTACGTTTCCCAGTATTTCTCATCTCATCCTTCTCTCCGCTCCCACATCCGCACATTTACTTTACACAAATGTCTTTTGACACATTTTAGAATCTGATAAGAAGCTTATAGTGTTTATGTAATATATCCTTATGAATCATCGCATCTCATCTGCATATACCGTCCCTGTGGTTCTGTTTGCCATGTCTCATCTGTCTTTAAAACTCTGTAAACTCTTATCGTTCCTCTTTGCATTATCCAGCTTGTCACTAATCACTGTGCGCTAGCCTCAAGCCAAGTCATATTTCACAATACCAGCATTCACGCGCTCTATTAGACACACATAAACAGTCAGGCTCAGCAGCCCACACAGCAGCTCATATTTGTTGGGTTAAAAAGCTTTACTAAAACTACTTTGTATATGTTCAAGCGCTGAAGCCTTTTTTTAATTCTTTTTTTCCACATTCTTATGAATGGGTTACATAACTATATGTGATTACTAGTGGCCTCGAGCAAATAATATGTTTTTTTGTTTTTTATGCTTTCCCCTCAGGAGTGTCCAAGTGGAGTGGTGAATGAGGAGACATTTAAACACATTTATGCACAGTTTTTTCCACATGGAGGTATTTAAAAACTGAAATACTTCAATATTACAAGCTTCTTATGATAAATGTTAGATAATTCAAGTATCTAATGTTTTTTATCTGTTGTCACTGCTGTACCAGATGCCAGCACATATGCACATTATCTCTTCAATGCGTTTGACACCAGAAATAATGGATCCATAAAGTTTGAGGTATGAAAATGTAGACTCCTGGCACAGCATGCAAATATATATTTTTAGTGACGTTACATAAAAGCTGGGGTTTTTTCTGTCTTTCTCTCAGGACTTTGTGATGGGACTATCTACTCTGTTGAGGGGGACGGTCAGAGACAAACTGGAATGGACATTTTATCTCTATGACATTAACAAAGATGGATTTATCAATAAGGAGGTATATCATATTTAAGTAGGCAGTCGTAATTAACATAACTTATTTAAATGACTCAGTCTTCGTGTACCTCACAGGAAATGACAGAGATAGTGAGGGCCATCTATGACATGATGGGGAAGTACACATATCCAGCTTTGAAAGGGGATGTACCAAAGCAGCATGTGGATGCCTTCTTTGAGGTCAGTAATCAGAGATTATGTATTTAGGTGACATTTTGCAACCAAATATATATTCAGTGGTGATTCTCATCTGATTATATGGCTCAAAATAGACTTCTTTTTCTTGTTGATTTATTAATTTCTCTTGATTTTGCGATAAAATGTGTTTAAATAGTTATCAAATGTCAGAGCATTTATAAAATCAATGTCCTCTCTCCTGCAGAAAATGGACAAAAACAAAGATGGAGTTGTAACATTGGAGGAGTTTGTACTCGCCTGTCAGGAGGTATGTTTATATGGTTGTACATGTTTTATTTATGCCTTGGGCTTTTGGTGAATTTTCCTCGCCCCACCCCCTTCAAAACATGTCAGCAATCTTAAACATGCAAAGAAACTAATGGCTCAAAACCAGTTACTGTCAGAGCCTAAACCTCAGACGGCTTACAGAGCCTTTTTATTTGTTTCAGTTATAAAACTTTGGTGCATTTCTCACAACAGCACTTACATTTGCACAACAGTTAATGCATTTCTCAAAACAATTAGTCATTTGTGCACATCATAGTAGCAGTTTCTCATTCTTTCCAACAAATTGCAAATGCTTTTGGACATGCATCAATTGCTTTCATACAACTCTCTGCGGTTTTATAACATTATCAGTTGCTTATGTCATGTCAGTCAAAATTAACTAAACTTGTGACTCCTGAATAGTCATTCCTTATAAAACTAACAGTCCTCATTTCATTGCTTGAGTCATTGCATACAAAAATGTTGAACTAGTTGTCAAAATCTGTCAAGCAAATTTGAAAAAAAAAATTAAACATACATATTCAGTGTCTTGTACTCAGATGCCTCACTACATACAGTAATGTCTAACTTTACTGTAGTTTTCAAATGGCTGTGCAAATAGTATATAGTGCTGTCTTGAGCATTTTCAGGAGGTGTCACCAAAATCTGACTTTTTTTGCATTGTAAAAAATGTACAGAGTAAACTGAAAATCTTGTTCAGGACTTTTCATCTTGATGACATTGACATGAATACTTGCTTTTGAGGAATGAACTATCCATTTTGAGCAAGTGACACGCTTTTGCAGGTTATCAACTAGGTTTTGCAGTTTGTACTAATTGTTTTGAGAAATGCAAATTTAAATAGTGTTGTGAGAAATGCACCAAAGCCACTGAGAAAACTGTAATGTGGAAGATCAAGTTTGACCCGGTCTGACCAAAAAGATTCTACCGCCTCTGTGTGGTCAAACTGATAAATTACATCTTAAAGTTTCTCTTTTTTTTCACCAGGATGAAAACATGATGAGATCCATGCAGCTCTTTGAAAACGTGATGTAGAGGAGCTCCACCAAAAGAAGAAAAGAAGAAAACAGAGAGTGGGAAACAGAACGCAAAAGGGACTTTACATTTAAATATAAATTCACTGAACTGAGTTCTGGGGGAATATGACAGCATGAGAGGAATAAGAGTCTGTGGGCATTGTTTTTTTCTCTCTTTTCAAACCTTGTAACATATTCAGTATTGTTTCTCGCTGGTGTTTTGGGAATTGCCAGCCCAGAATCTACTTTGCTCCAGCCACGAACGACTGCATATGTTTGAAAGGCATTGTGCATTTCCTGACGAACGAGTGGTGACGGTCAACATCCTTCTTCCCTACGAAAAAACAGAAAGCCACTTTCAGAAATATTTTTCAGTTGCTTGACCCTAGAGCTCAGGACTCTATATTTGGTTTAGTGGAACTGCATCCAGGAGGAACTGCAGCCTCCTTTGCTTGCTTTCTTTGCCAGAAGCGCTTGCATGAGAAAAACCAGCAGATGTGTTCCCTATGAGTTGCTTGAAAATAATGCTGGCCTTTAAAATATCTAATTTTATGATTTATTTATCTATGACATGGGGTTTAGAGGATACTTAAATAATGTTGATTCTGTCTTGTGTTGTCAGCGTTGTTTGTTAGTAATTGCTGTTTCCTGTCTGCCCACTTTATGTATGTCTATCTGTCTCAGTACTTACCAAGCCATTTTTGCTCACCAGGTCATAGTGAATAAGGTGGGACTGAAGTTAAAAGTGTGTCTGTGTGTCCAAGTATGGATGTGAGTGAGATGTATTATCGAAAATACAAAATCGCTACTGTATTCAAACCCAACAAATGACAATCTATTCCCCAGATACCTCTGCACAGTTTCAAAAAGGACAGGGCTGTATTTGTAAGAGAGAGAGAGAGAGAGAAAAAAAATCCAGATAAATCACATGAAATAAAGATAAATAATAGTTATTTATGGGTCTGGGTTAGTCGTAGAACATATAAGCTAATGTATATACTTGCAAGAATGGTGCCACATGAAGAGATGTCCAATGAGCCAGATACAAACTGTGAAAATGAATTATAGAAATATGCTGTGCCATTTAAATATCAGCCAAAACCGATTAAAAACATTTGTGGAATAACATTCATCTGTGTTTTTTTATTTCTACTTCATTGTTTATGCGCCAAAGACTTTGCATCATTCTATTGGGGTATTATTTTTACCTATGAGCTGGTAAACAAATGGCATCACTTTATTGTGTATTATTAACATTTTACTGATTTGCTTTAGAAACAACAGAACACACACACACACACACATATATATATATAGGTCTTTTAAAAAAATTTGCATATTGTGATCAAGTTCATTATTTTCTGTAATGTATTGATAAACATTAGACTTTCATATATTTTAGATTCATGACACACAACTGAAGTAGTTTGAAGCCTTTTATTGTTTTAATATTGATGATTTTGGCATACAGCTCATGAAAACCCAAAATCTCAAAATATTTGCATATTTCATCCGACCAATAAAAGAAAAGTGTTTTTAATACAAAAAAAGTCAACCTTCAAATAATTATGTTC